>VMDO01002398.1:62500-169625 GCA_007922755.1 Pedetes capensis | reverse complement strand
AAAAAAAAAAAAAAAAAAAAAAAAAAAAAAAAAAAAAGAAAGAAAGAAAGAAAGAAAAAGAAAAAAAAAGAAAAAAGAAAACTTGGCATGGTAATTTAAGATCAATTTGAAGGGCTAGATGTGGTGTAACATTCCTGTAATATCAGCACTTGGGAGGCTGAGGCAGAAGGATCCTGAGTTTGAGGCCAACCTAGTCTATGTAGCAAGGACCATGTCTCAAAAAACAAACAAACCAACCAAAAACCAAAAACCCAACAACCAACAACAACAACAACAGAAACAACAACAACAACAAAAAGATTGATTTTGAAAAGTAAACATGGAAGGTCAAACAGGGAAATTTTAAAAATAAATAATTTAAAATAAGGAGGTGAGAACTCAGATATGAAAGTGTATTCTAAAGAACATGTAAAGGGTCTTTGGGATCTTCTGGGTGGCACACAGGTGTCCTCAATTCACCTGTGGGGCACAGAGCTGCTGCAACACCCGGGTCCTGCAGGAAAGACTCTCAGTGCCAGGCCTCTCCCATTACCCAGGGGGAGTACTCAGGCTGTGCTCCCACCCCCTCCCCATGAACATTAGCTGAGCGGAAGGTCTTAGACAGGAAGGCAGCGTGGATGTTGCCCCTCCCAGGACTGGTGCATATGTTGGGCTGTCCAGGACACCGGCGTAGCATTTCTTCTTTTCCTGGTCCTTGGGCTTTGTCTTCCTTGAGTATCTCTACCCAAAATCCAAACCACTAATTTAGAGGACAGGGAAAAATTGGATCAAAATTTGCTTTAGAGGAATGTTGAATTGCTGGGGAATAGCCATGGTATTTCTCTGGGTGATGCTGGCTTTCCCTCCCTTTCCCCTCTCCCCAGCCCTTCTCTCTTCCACAGATAATTGAGAACACAGACACTGTTCCAGAAAACTATAGGGATCCAGCCAGGTGGACATTTTAATCTCCCCCGCAGTCTTCTTAGCAGCCTTGGACTCCATTTCCAGAGTGGGCACTTGCTTCACTTGCATCTTTATGAATTTGTTTTGGGGGAAAATGGTTTGCAGGAAGTGTTTGAAGCAAAAGCCCACAGCAGCAGGTTTTCTCCCTTACAGAAATCATTCTTTGTTTTTGCCAAACACTGGACATTCAAAACAAGCAGCTTTTGTCTCAGCTGGGAGCAGAGACCATGTTGGGCCTGAGGCAGTTTCTAATCTTCTGCCTAACTCAGGGCTGGTAGCCCTTGTCCTGGACGGACATCATTGCAAGGAGCTGGGAGAGAAAAAACAAATGTACACATTCGTCAGGAGCCCAGGGGGGGTTCTAGTGTGTTGACACTCTGCTGGCTGAGACAGATCGGCCACCACTGCAGACAGAGCTGTTGCTTATTTGAATACTGCAGCAAGAATCAAAATGCAGTTCTGGAAGCTCAAAGGCAGCAGGAACTGGAGCTCAGGGCTCATCTGATTTTTAATGGGTCTTCAGAACAGGCCTACAGAGACTGGCTTCCTGCGAGCCAGAGGACTGGGGGCTGCCGGCCCAGCACCACCCCTCCGCCCAGCACCCCCCTCTGTCTGCTGCATTGCGCCACTGATTTAGTGAAGACATCATCCTCACCCCTTTCTGAGAGCTGCTGGCTGCTCTGCTCTGACAATTACATTGGCTGCTGCAGAGAAGTGCTCATCCCCATCGACATACGGCTTTTTAAAGTGATAAATTGCATTAGCAAATTTCTTATTAGCTCTGCTGTCAGGTGGGAGCTCCTGTCACATTAGCTTGCTGAGGCTGACGCATAGCTTCCTGGCCATGCCAAGGCTAGAGGGATTCATGGGCTGGTGGGCAGGTGGGTGGAGGTCTCTATTCTCCAGTCCTCCTCCGTGGGAGGTTCGGGAAAGCTGGGTTTGGTGGCCCTTGAGCTTTCTTTGGCTTGGCTCTGCAGTGGTTCTAGACCTTGAGCTTCTGATCTTCTTAGGTAGGGCACAGGATGCCCAGATACCATCTGGGATGCTTAGGGTTGGGTTGTCCCACGAGGTTTCCAGGATTTGGCATCTTGGAATCTGCATAGCATCTCTTTGGGAGCTGCATTTTCAAGGCTGAGCCTGGCCCAGGTCCCAGAAAGGTGTTTCGGCTCCTCCTTGGGGTTGGAGGCCAGTGATTCTCCTCACTAGTCTTCTCTCCACTCCAGACAGCTGACATGTCTCCTCCCTGCAGGTGACGTCATGTCTCCTGCTTCAGTCTTCTTTTGGTGGCTATCCAAGGAACTGCATATTCAGGATGCTCAACCCAGATTGCCATGGATTCAGGCTTTCCTCTTAAATGAGAAGTGCATAAAACTCAAAGTCATTGGGGAGCAAAAATCAAAGGAGAAACATTTCAATCTGTTGTCTTACGTACTATTCAAAACTCGTATCCATTTTGAGCATCTCTGACTCCTTTGAGAATCAGAGAAAAACCACATCATTGTCTTCAGGAAAAATGCATTGTTGCTTCTTGGGTGCTGACCCTATCAGGGGCCTCTAGCCATACAAAGTAAACTTGCTTTGTCCTAAAACAGCACCACCAGCTCTCCAGGGCAACCCAGGACACAGTTTGAGTAGAGACCACTAGATGCAATTGCATCATTTCTTAGGTTACACTAGACATGACAAGGCCCAGAAATGGGCGCAGGATGGGTATGACTTTGTGGCCTGGTCTGCATTAACCACTCATGCTGAGAAACCAGAGCCTGTGGCCAGGAGGCTGCTGTAGTAACATTTTCCTGTCCTGGTGTGCTCCTGCTGAGAAGGAAGGTGGTGAAGGAGGAGGAGGAAGAGGAGGCAGAGTCTGCAGCAGAAAGAGAAGATTCAGAAATGGGTGCGGGGGAAGGTGTGCGAGTGGAGAAAGGCAGAGAGCCGGATGGGGGAAGAGCACTGAATTCCTCATTATTCAGCCTGCAGATTCCTGAGATGGAATCTTTGAAAAATCTGTGAGGATGGATTTGCACTTCTTAACACACATGGCCTCAAATTCTGCACTATATTGAGGGTTGGTTAGGAGTGAAATCAGAGAAGTACTCTCCCTTCTGTCACCTCTCAAAAGGCTGGCCTTTAGGAAGTATCCAAAGGAGGACAAAATGATTGAAGGGGGCCTCCATGCAAGTGGGTGGCTACCATATTATTCTCCAGGTCCACTAGTGATGCCCGTCCATGGGTTCTTCTGAGAACTAGAAGACACAGATCACCAGCCCCACACCACTGCCTCTGCCTCTGAACTTTGGGAGCACGTCTTGACTTTTGTGCAAATCCCAATACAGCCTATGGACTACGGCCCTCCCAGTCTCACCTGCCTGCCCAGGTAGATGCAGTGATGGAGCTGGGCTCTTGCTGTGACTCCAAGCTAGTCTCAGGGTTCTCAAGGCTCCACCCGTTTCCCGCCCCCTTGCCATCCTATCCTGAAGTATTGTCTAGGGCCCAGCAGCTCTGCCCCAGCACTGACATTCAGCTCACTCGCCACCCTTTCGAGTCCATACCTCAGCCCTCTCTGCTTCTCCAGTTCCATGCGCCAGAAAATGGGCCATGTCAAACCCCTGCTGCAGGCCTCCCTGTGCTCCTCCCTTTCTCTTGATAACAAGCACCAATCTGGGCACTGAGGGGGCAGAAAGGAGACATTGAAAGGGCTCAGGATTCTGAGCAGGAGCTAAGAATAGTGGTAATCCTAGCATTTGAGAAGTGGAGGCAGGAGGATCAAGAGTTTGAGACCAGCCTGGGCTACATAGTCTCAATCTCAAAAACAAAACAAAACAAGCAAGAGCCTCTGAGCTTGGGAGGAGAAAGCTCAGGCTGGCTTAGTTCCTCAGAGAACTCCTCAGACCTGGATTGTAGGATGTTGCCTTCCTGCCAGCAGATGAATGGCTAAAGGTGACCCTGAGACAGCAGGAGTGGTTCAAAGGAAGAAGAACTCTGTTGGCTCCAAGAAGATGAAATTCTTCAATGGCTCATGGGTGAAGAGAAAGGAGGCCATGCCTGAAAACAGTCTCCAAACATCTACCATCTGTTCTGCATGGCCTCAGTTTTTCCTCCTTTCCAGCTCTGGGCTTCTGGGGTCGCTCCCTCTGGCTGTCCCTTTTTGTGCTCTTCACTGACTTGGACCCTGTCAGAATCCCTATGGGCTTTATCTGAAGTGAGGGCCCTTGGTGGGTGGAGGGAGGAGCAGCAGCAGGGGCTCAGGAATGTAGGCAGCAGCAAAGGTGAACTTGGTTTGTTGTTGTTAGGTGCTGTCGGGTTGCGTCCGACTCCTAGCAACCTTATATACAACAGACAAACCACTCCCCAACTCTGTACCATGCTCGGCACTATATCAGTGCTTCTCTGCTATTCATAGGGGTTTCAATTGCTGATTGTTTCAGAAGTGGGCTGCCAGGTCCTTCTCCCAAGCCTGTAGCACCCCATATTCCCAGGTGGTCTCCCATCCAAGGATTAACTAGGCCCGACCCTACGACCCTACGTATCTTCTGAGATCAGACAGGATCAGGATGCCAAGGTAACATGGCCATAGACAGAACTTGGCTTCCCTTCAGGAAAGGGTTTGAAATAGGGGAGACTGAATATCCCCCAACTCCCTGTCTTGAGACCTATGTATTCTTACCAACTGTAGGTCCATGGAAGGAAGAGGAAACAAGGATTGAGAGAAGTAAGTGATCATCATAACCCACATCTACATGCCCTGGGGCTAATGCCTAAGCCTTGCTCTGGCAACTGTATCAGGCTTCCTCTAGCAGTGCTGGGTTTTCTTCCAGGGAGGTCACCCTTCTTGCCACTGGTGACAATGTTCAAAAGCACCTACCTGCCTGATGGGGCTTGGGGAGTTTCCTCTTTGAGGACAAAGGATCAAGTTGGCATAAGAAGACATAGACATCCATGCTGTTGAGTGCCAAAGGAGCCAGAAAGGAGCCCATCCTGCTATTCCCAGGATGATCACCAGTGCTCCCTAGATGAGAGGCTGGACAGCAAAAACTCTGCTGGAAATTGTCTGAGACCCCAAATCCCTGGATGTTTCTCTCACATTGTGGTCTCTGCCTCTTTTTGATTTGCTGATCCTTTTACAGCCCTTCTAATAGTCCTAAATCTCCAGACCACAGCTTCCCTGGGTTTCGTTTTCCTACAGGAGTCATGAGGAGGAACAGCTCCCCATTTCACCCCACACAGGAGTGCCACCCTACTGGGGCCATCGATTCTTTGGGGGGCGCATCCTGAATGCTGATGGCTCTGGCCCAGCCCTCTTGACTCCTCCGGGAGCTGCAAGGCCAGCACTGAGCACTGGTTCAATGCAGTAAGAGTATATTAATTTCCTGCTTCCCTGAAGGCCAGGGAAAGGGTGGAAGTGGGACTGGAGTCTTCTCTGCAGGAACTTACAGAGAAGGAGGAAGAGGCAGGTGAGGCCCTGCAGAAGGGGCTCCAGCGAGACCTAGAGTGGGCTGAGGGAATCCCAAGATTCTCTCCGAAGGCCAGGCCAGGCTGGGGATGCGGAGGGTCTTGAGCTGAGTGGTGAAGAATAAGACTCAAACCCGACCTGAGCCTGTGGCTCTTGCCAGCCTCCTCCACTTCTCCTCAGTTCAGATAACTTGGATTTCACGCTCCCTGGGCCTGCTCTGCTAGTCTCTGCCTCAGGGCCTTGTGAGGGGTATACATCTTTCTGAAATGCCCTCCTCCTGTCTTTTCACATCTTCCCTAGTCCTTCAGGTCTCAGCTCCAATGTCATCAATTCAGAGGTTGTCCCTGTTTGTCTCAATGGGAACAGCCTCCTCTTCCTAATGACTCTTGTCCCATTTCTTTTATTTATTTATTGTGGGGTTGGGGATTGCACCAAGGGCCTTGTGTATGCTAGGCAAGCGCTCTGCCCCTGGGCCGTAGCCCCCAGTCCTGTTTCGTTTTTGTCGCAACACTTATCATTATTGCTAATGATCTCTCATTTGTTTGTTCAAGAGGTTATTGACTATCTGTATCCCCCATTCCTCCCTCCTGCTTGTTCCATGAGAATAGGCTCTGTCCTGTTTCTGTTGCACCCCCAGCACCCAAACGGTACCTGGCTCCCACAGAAGCATGCCATCACTATTTGTTGAGATGATGGGGAATCATTGGGATTTGGAGAGGAGGCTGGGGCCAGAGTGGCGATGGGGGCAGAAGGAGGACAGAAGGCATGGGGCACCACATTTTTCACTACCCCTTAGAGTGGTTCCAAAGCAAAGCACGTAAAATCCCTATGTGTCCTGCCTTGCAATGCCCAGGTCACCTCCCCAGCCTCGTTTCCTGCCAGCTCCCTTTGTCCCTCCATGGCCACACTCTCCAAATTGCTAAGTGTCCCCCAGGATCATGGGTTCTTTCATGTGTATTCTTTGGCATGTGTTCCCACATGGGACGCCTTCACCTGTGCAGTGAGGAGTTATACTATCTCCTTTTTATTGGGGACTGTGGGGAGAAAAGCCAGAGAATAGAATGAGCTCCCAGGAGTCTGCACTAGAAATGAGTCTTTGCCAGAAGTGAGTCCCGGCTGAGTGCCAGTGGGCAGCCTCCCCTTCCTCTCCGGGTAACCTCTCCTTCCTCTGTGTTCAGGGAATGCGTCAGCATCAGCATGGGGCACCTCCTCCAGGAAGCTCAGACCCAGGGAGCTGACTTAGAACCTGGCCTCGAGCACTTTGTTTATGGTATCTACAGTTAGAGACCTGTTCAGGAATCTGTTTCCCCAAGCAGGGACATCTGTGTCTCCTTTGTGCTAAACATGATGGTTGTCACATAATAGGTGTGAAAAGTGTGTCCACTGGATAGCTGGAACCGAGGTGGGTTTGGGGCATGTAGGGCAACAGGGTCTGGCTGAAGTGAAGTGTTTTTTCTTCTTCTCAGGTACAAAGCACAGGCACCTGTTAACCTTGTTGAGGAAGGAAGGTACCTGCAGCCTCCTGTGGCCAGGAAACCAGGCCTGGGGTGGGGGGAGCCTCTCTTCTGCAGCCTAATCAGCCATCTGGGTGCACCGGCTATGAAATCAGAATCCACATCCCAAGCACCACAGCCACATCCAATTTTCCGTCAATGAAATATTCAGTGGCTCCACAGCCCTGGTCAGCCCTGTGACCGGAAGGGAGGGGTTTGTCCCTCTTTTTCCTCCACATGCCATTCCTCACTCTCCCAGCCAGGCCTTTTGCTCTCTTACCTCTGAGCCTTGAATAGTGCTATGTGACCCCACCCTCCAAGTCAGGAATGGCATTCCTCCTTCTCCCGACTATCCAGCTCCAGGCCCCCACCCAAGGCTCAGCTGCCCTGTGAACCCTATGCCAGAAGTGATCTTTTCTTCCTCTGGACCCCAGACTCACCTGAACCAACATTTTACAATCTCAGCCTGGAGGAATTAGTTTTCACCCGACCCATCCTTGATCATTTGTGTTAAAGACCTTGGCTTGAAACCATATTTGCTGTTGCTGTAGATTTTCTTAGTGTCGACTGAGGTTGGGGTCCTTAGTTAAAAATAAGAATGGGAATTTCCAATGGAAAAGCCATGGAGGAGGGCTTGGGGGGATTGCGCACATCTGTAATCCTAGCCCTCAGGAGGCTGAGGCAGGAGGATCACGAGTTCAAGGTTGAGGCCAGCCTGGGCTACATGGCAAGACCTTGGCTTACAAAAAGAAAAGAAAGAAGAGGGAGAGGGAGAGGTAGAGGGGGAGAGAGAGAGAGAGAGAGAGAGAGAGAGAGAGAAACAGAGAGAGAGAGAGGGAGAGAGAGAGAGAGGAAGGAAGGAAGGAAGGAAGGAAGAAAGGAAGGAAGGAAAGAAGGAAGGAAAGGCAAGCCAAGGCAACTCATTAGGGTTTCCGGGATCTCTGCCTGTCCTGGACTCCTAAGGCATCTCCACTTTAGCCAAGGACCATTCCCCAGTCTTGTCTCTAGTCCAGACCGCTTATCCTGCATGGGCAGTGCAGGGTACATTTGTGGTCAAATATGCAGCATTGTCCAGGCTATGTGCTGCCTCCTGGGAGCATGGTGACTATTGTTCCATGTGATGAGTTTTGGTATGTTGTGAGATTGCCAAGTAACACAGCAATGAACAAAGGGCACATACACAGGCAGAGTTCTGGGAAGAAAGGGCCTCAGTGTGAGGCCCCTTGGCTAACTCTGTCTAATCAGCCATGGGACCTTTGCTTTATGCATCTTGAAAATGGTGTGAAAAAGATGTGAAATTTGGTATAAATAAGATTGAGGCTGGGCTGGGATTTAGCTCAGCTGGTAGAGCACTGCGCTGCAGTCTCTGAGGTCCCAAGTTTGATTCCCAGCACCGCAAAAATGGGAGAAGGACCTGGCAATCCACTCCCAAGGCAATCCCGAAACAGTCAGCCATTGAAAACCTATGAGGGTCACTATGAGTCAGATACCGACTCGATGGCACCTAACAACAACAACAAGATTGAGACTAATTGATTTTGGGTTTGGTTGGGTTTTCTGGTTGCTGTTCTTGTTTGCTTCCTCATTTGTTTTAGACAGGGTCTCACTAATGTAGCTCACATTGGCCTCAAATTTGCAATCCTCCTGTCCCAGCCTCCCAAGTGCTAGGATTGCAAGTGAACACCACTATGCCTGGCTCAACTCTAATTTTTATACAAACTATCTAAATGATTTTGACCAGATGTTTCATGACACTGGCTGGTTCATTACCAGCAGGATAGTATTATGTGGAGAATGGACATAGGATTCTGAGTTAGAGTTGGGCTTTGAATCTGGGCTCAGGGGAGTAACCAATGGCCAAAACTTGACCTTCTTGAACATTAGTATATATACATGCATGTTGAAAATGTAAGTATGTGCATGCATGTGCTTAGCTTTACATATGTTGTTGTTGTTAGGTGCCATCGAGACGTGTCCGACTCATAGCGACCCTCATAGGGTTTTCAATGGCTGAGTGTTTCGGGATTGTCTTGGGAGTGGATTGCCAGGTCCTTCTCCCAAGCTTTACATATAGCACTTTCATTTTTGGGTAATATTTATATGCTAAGCACCATGTCCTCCATGTTTGTCAGATTTTATGCTGTGGGAGTTGTGTATTGCTGTGATGCTGAATGCTATGGCACTGGTATTTCAGATACCAGAATGGCCACTCATGGTGTACAGGTCTCAGCTGAGCTTCTAGACTAAGACAGACTAGGGAGAAGGACCCACAGCCCACTCCCAAAACAAATAGCCATTGAAAACATTGTGAATAGCAGAGAAGCACTGTCAAATATAGTGCTGAAAATGAATCCCTCATGTTGGAAGGTGTTCAAGAAACGATTGGGGAAAAGTTGTCTCCTCAAAGAATACCTTAATGATAGGAATGGAGTAAGGCCCCTGGGACCTCCATTTGCTGGTGTGGCACGACTCAAAATGAGAAGAAACATAGTGATTGCAACAATGGTCTCAAACCTAAAATGATCGTGTGCATGGCACAGTGTTGGGTAGTATTTATTCTGCTATACATAGGGTTGCCATGAGTTGGGCCTGACTTGACAGCACCTATCAACAACAAACAACAAGCACTATGCCAAGCTCACTCTTTCCTTCTCTTCATTCCTTCTTTCCTTCCTTCCTTTCTTTTTTTCTTTTCTGTTTTCTTTTCTCTTGTCTTCTTTCTTTCCCTTCCCTTCCCCTTCCCCTTCCTTCCTTCCTACCTTCCTTCCTTCCTTCCTTCCTTCCTTCCTTCCTTTCTTCTTTCTTTCTCCTTCCTTCCTTCCTTCCTTCCTTCCTTCCTTCCTTCTTTTCTTGTGTGTATGTGCTGAGGACTACATTCAGGGCCTCATGCATGCTAAGCACACAATTTGCCACTGAGTTATACTCCCAGCCCCAAGTATTTTCCTTTCAATACTCTCACTTAATAACTCTGAGAGGAAAACATTATTATCTCCATTTTATAGTTGAGCAAACAGAGGTTTAATAGGCAGGTTAAGTAACTTTCTATAAAACACATTTATTAAAGGGACTGATTAGGGATTCAATGTCAGAATTTCTAAGCATAGTGGGATGCTGCATTCCTGTAAAATGAGAGTAAAAACATCTCCCTAAGGAGTCTAATGAGCAAATGAGGTAATCTGTATAAAAGTCTTATAAACTGTATTTTCCAAAGGAGAATACTCAGTTCTTGCCCCTAAGGATTTTTTGTAAAATCTAAGTTGATTAATAAGCATTGCATGGTGCTTAGATCAATGTAACCAAGTGCCAAAATGCACTGTGTGCACCTCAGCCGGGTGATCGAACTCATTATTGCCACCAATGGAAGAAAAAGACATAATATAGTATACATCTACACATAGTTCCTGCCGTGGAAAGGACACAAAATCACTTTCTAGTATACTCTTGGCTAAATATTTTAACTTTGAATCAAATAACCCAAGTCCTGATTGTGAGGCATTTTATAAGATAACTAACTTTGACTCTTCAAAAATACCAAAGTTAAAAAAAAAAAATCTTTTTTTATTTTAGAGAGACATGACAACTAAATATACTGTGTGAATATGAGTTATATTCTGGGTTTTTAAAAAGCCATAAAGGATATTTTTAGAGAATTGGGAAATTTTAAGCACAATTTATAAACTGGCTAATAATATTATATCAATGTCAAATTTCTTGCTGTGATAATGATAAGAGGGATTATAGGAGGAATAGTTTCATTTGTACGTGTCATGATATCTGTAACTTTCAAGTGGTTAGGCAAAACATAACCATATATATGCCTATATATTGAGGGAGAGAGAAAGCAAGTAGTGAAATGTTAATGGTTAGTGAATTTAGATGAAGGACTTATAAGTTTTCCTATACTATCTTTTCAACTTTTCTCTAGGTTTGGAAATTTCCCAGTAAAATTTGAGAAGGTGAGCCAACAGATTTAGTACAGAAAGGAAGTAAAGTCATTACAAACCACATTTATTAAAGGGCATATCTGGAATTCAATGCATGTTACAGTGCTAAGAGAAGATGACTATTGAAAGAAACCTGGAGCTTAATACTTGCAGGATACAAAAAAAAGAGCTCTACCAAACTTCTGTTTGCTACACTTTTAGCAAGTGGGGTTGTTTAAGAGGGGGCCCATGGTCCCAAGCTGTCAGGTGGCTTTTCGTCTCTCCCACAGGCATGACTCTAGCAGCGTTTCAATGGTGCTGCTTTCCCTTTGGCTATGGCGTAGTCAAAATAATGCCCTGCCCTGCCTTGGGATTCGGTTCGGGTTCCTAGGAGACAAGGCTCAACATCCTTGCCAAGGTTAGGAAAACCTCTGAGGCCCTGGGGTTTCCATGGTGCAAACAAAGTCCCAGCTCTACCGACAGGCCGCTCCCACTGCATAGGAGGGACAGGGATGGGAAGAAAACCTTCAGTAAGGCAAGTGTGAGCCACCATCAGTTGAATAGGGTGTGTGTTTAAAAGGCTCCATACCCCTTGAGGCGGGTCCTGGGAACCTTCTTTTTAACCAGCACCCCAGGCAACACGGCAGCACACTAATATTTGAGAACTACAGTCTAGGCTAAAAATCCTACTTTTAAACTTGGCATTTAAGGTCTTGGAATTGTGGTTTCCCTTACTCCCAGCCAGGCTGAAGGGCCCCCTAATATGCCTTCCAGTCTGTGTCTGTTCAGTCCTGTCCTTCCCTGGAAACTTGCCTCTCTCTCCTCAGTCCATAAAATGCCCACCTAGCTTCCAGACCCCATTCAAGTCCCACCAGCTCCCTGGAGCCTTCCTGGGCACAGCAGCCACTTCCCAAGGGTTCCTTCCTTTCTCTCATCTCATTTGATGTTAAATGGGTGGCACTCAGTTTGAGGCTTTATGATATACTTACGCACTGTGGTTTTTCACTTACTTCAATTGAGTCAAGGTCATCCTACTGCAACCTGTGACTTTTCCAGGGCAGGGATCACATCTGTCTCTCTTGCACCCTCCTTGGTACTAGGGAAAAGGTTAAAGTCCCAGGTTGGTCCTCAGAACCAAGTTGTGAATATCAGAATTCAGAAAGAGATGAGAGAATAGACTCAAAAGAGGGTGGAGGAGAGAGAGGAGAAGAGTGGCCAAGGCTGTGTGTTCAGGGCATGGGCATGTCACTTGTGTCTGGGATTCCAGGCTCTGTGGATGGGCGGAGTTAGGATGGCCACTCTCTGTCCATAACTATTTGCATTTGGGGGTTGGCTGTTTGGGGTCCTGGCCCCATATAACCATTTGCATCCATAAATTTACATAGAAGTGGAGGAGCTTCCTGAGAGAAGAGATGCCCTGCCACCTCTCACTATTCTTCCTTTGTCATTCAAAGTCCTGTCTGGTGACTGTGGGGGTGGATGTGTGGGTGGGGGAGGAGGTATGGGCCCTCCAGTCAGACACAGGAGAGTATGGTTGCACCTTGGGGGATGCAACTTAAAGGAAGGGAAGGGGACATCTGGACTTCTTCCCGGGCTCTCAGTGATATTAGTCCCCCTTATTCAATGATGGTCTGCTTACCCTAGAACCCTCCTGGGTCATCTGCCCAGGTATACTTGAATCAGTTGAAGTAAGTCAGGCTGTGTGGGGAAGGGGACACCTTGCGTAGCTTGTCCAAAGTGTAAATGGGACCTCCCTGGTAGGCTTAGGAAGGTGCCCTGCCTGCTGTCCCCAGTGCTCTCCCACAGCTCCCTCTGCTTGGCATGTCCTCTCCCCTGGTCACTCCTGGCAGCTCCCTAAAGCACAGTTAGACTCTGTTTCCTACCCTTGCTCTGCCTCTGTGAGCAGCTCGGTCTCCAGGCAAAATGGGAACCAAGAGAAAACAATTATCATATCCAGGAAAAATAAAGGGCTCAAAATTGCCTCTTCACTTCTGTCTGCCCCATCTCCCCATAATGCTCCCACGTGCAGCACTTTGTCCCAGGTGCCCCAGTGGTGAGTGGCAGCATCCTGGGCAGAGAAGGCTCATAACTCTCACTTTGTCCCAGCCCAGACAAAGGATGAGTTCCACGTTACCAGCCACAGACCGAAAACAAGGCGGCAGATGGAAGCAGAGCTACAAAGACTGCAGTCGTTAGTGGAGCAAGGAAAGGTCAGTGACCCGTGAAACATAAGCACAGTTGGGACGCAGAGAGCCAGGAACCACAGAATGCGTTCCTAATGGAGGAAAGGTAGAAGAGAAAAATCAATGGTGCGGGGAAGCTGCTCCTCTGTCTTCCAAACGGATGCAGGGGTGGAGGGGGAGGAGGAGATTGGAGCTGGGAATATATTAGCAGCCTGTTACCAAGGGAGTGGTGGAGTCTGGTCCCTGGAGGCCTCTCAGGAAAGGGGAGATAATTACGTATGGATCTCTGGTTTGATACTGCTCTGTCGGAAAGCAAGCAGTGGAATAGGTGACCCCTCCAAGGTCCCCTTATCTGTTCTGAAACAGGTTACCACCAGACAAAGAGAAGTCAGGAGGCTGCTGCATAATTATTTGTGTTTTTGGCTTCCTTTGGCTTTAGAAAAGTCTAACGAAAATCTTCAGTGCTCAAGACCAGAATGAATTTGATTTCACTACTCACCCTACCCCTTTTATTTAAGATAATCATAAAAACTCCAACCTCCTGAAATCTTTAAGAAAGTGACTTTAAGAGTCCACAAGAACAAGATCTGTAGCTTTTGTTGAAAATGCCTGCATTTCTCTCTGGTTGAAGGAGGGTGGGGTATGTTGGAATATTAATGTGTAACATTTAAATGAAGCTCTTAATTTGAACAGAATATGAGAATTAATGCTTGAGTTTAATCGAAGCCTGAATCGTCACAGATAGATTTTTACCCTCTTCTCCTTAATCAATTTCACCCTAATTAATTCTTCTGTGGCTAAGTCTTGATACATTAGATAGTCTACTGATTATTTCCACAATCAAGAGACTGTATATTCATGCATTTTTAATAAGGAGTGACTACATCCTTTTTCATAAGCGATCCTGCTGGTTGGCAGTTACAGCCGCTAAAATAATTATAGAGCAGATTACTTACTTTTACAGCATTGTTTGCTGTCATATTCATCCTAGGTGACAATTTGAAAGCGCTCCGGAGGCTCTTGTAATTGGGCAGAGGAGCTAGGCACTTAATGTGGCAATTTTCAATGTCAAGTGCTTTTTATTCATAGGTCATTGACTTTTTAAAAATAAACATAGGGGTAATTTGGTCTTGCTGGCTGATGATGCCACATACTGTAGACTTAAAGGCCATTCTAATTGTATGCTTAGTTTAAAAGCTTGACTCTTGGAAGGCTCTCCTTCCGAAGGCTGCCTAGGATCTCTGCCTCCATCTATGACTGGCCCGAGGATGGTTGTTCGTGTCTGATTATTACTTAGGTGGTTTGTTGTTGTTGTTGTTAGGTGCCGTCGAGTCGGTATCCAACTCATAGCAACCCTCATAGGGTTTTCAATGGCTGTTTCGGGATTGCCTTGGGAGTGGATTGCCAGGCCCTTCTCCCATTTTTGCGGTGCTGGGAATTGAACTCGGGGCCTCAGAGACTGCAGCGCAGTGCTCTACCCACTGAGCTAAATCCCAGCCCCACTTAGGTGGTGGGGTACTCTAATACAAGACCCTGATACCCCTGTAAACTTGAAGGCCGGAAGCAGAGCACCCAGTAATTCCAAAGCTTCAACTGTTTCCTGTTTAGCAAGAGGAAGAGGGAAAATCCACCTAAGGGAAAAGACTGGTTTTTACTTTGGGGAAATACACACTGTTGGCAAGAGGCTCAGCGCTAATGCTGGAATTGACAGATTGAGATGAGAGAAAATAAATGGCTATGTATGCTGATACAAAAGGCTGTCATGAGCACCAGGCATAGGGGCACATGCCTGTAATCCCAGAGACTCAAGAGGCAGAGGCAGGAGGATCTCAGGTTGGAGGCCAGAGGCAGTCTGCATAACGCAGAGAGACCCTATCTGAAGATAAAAAATAAAAATTGGGGCTGGGGTGCAGCCCAGTGGTAGAGCACTTGCCTAGCATGTGTGAGGCCCAGAATACAACCCCCACGACTGAACAAAAAAATGACGGTTGTGGCATTAGTGGAAGCCAGAGCTGCCTGACTCCCTTGTGGAAGGGAGCTTTTCCTCTTCTCTCCCGAGGAGCACAGAAAGTTGGGCTTCAGGATGGGGAGATGAGGCCAATGGCCCTCCTGTCTGTGGGAGTTAAGTTGGCTCTGCAGTGGGGAACAAGTCTGGAGTAGGAAGGCAAGCAGGGAACTATGGGTCAGGGCCAGTAGACTCCAGGAGAGTCAGCAGACCACCTCCAAGTTAATTGCTTTGCTCCTGTAGTTTACTCTCTATTGCCAAGCTTAAGCCTTCTGCCTTGAAGGTGTCAACCTTCTAACCTTAGGAAATAAGAGAAGACTCTCTAGCCATGCCTAGAACAGGGGCCAGAGAGACAGGATGTGATCTTCCCTGCATCCTCCTCCTCTAATGCCTGCTCGAGGAAGCTTCTTGGTCCTGGAGCCCATGTGAGGGGCTACACATTGGCCACAGGGAAGGAGGAGGCTCACAGGATCCTCATGAAGATGGAGGCTCTGGCTGAGGCCTACCCTAGGTACACAGGTACAGAAGCAGAATGAGACTTCCCATATTCTGGAGAGAAAGACCTTCACAAGGAGAAGCTATAGCTTGCAAAGCACACAGGCATGGGCGGTTGGCTAGCTGCCATCTGGGTCACCCTTAATAGGCGCTGTAGTTAGCCAGAGTCTTAGAGGTTGTCCTGCTCTCTCTGCTCACGACACCAGCTGTTCAGGGAAAGAGCCCAACTTTCAGCCTCCAGCTTATTTCCCAGCGCCACTGCCAGCTGCTCAGTAGAGCCCGGGGCCAGTGACAAGAGGCATCTTTGAAACTTAGGTCCTCATTCTCACTTCTACTACAGAAGAGGAAATTGAAAAATCCTGGTGCGATTTTTCTCTGTAATGAAATGGATCAGAAGCACTATCCTTAACATGCTGAAGGCATGGCAGAGATCGGAAGGGCAAGACCGAGTATGCATTTGGTTGTATGGCAAATACATGGCAAGTTGCCTAGACGTCCTGTACCAGCCCCCAGCCTCCACTGCACTGATAGACAGACTAAAGCCAGAGAAGTACCTTGTTCAAGGACATTCAATCAATCAGGGACAGATTTAGATCTTGGGTTCTATGTCCCCTAACTCCCAATCCAATAGCCTATCGCCTGGGTAAATTTCCTTTTGGCTAAAAAGAGTGTGTGTGTGTGTGGGGGGACATTGGCTGGGGACATCCCATCAGCTTGCCATGTATTTGCAGGATGACCAAACATTTGTTCACATCTGGACCTTCTCCTCAATCTCCTCACTTCCTTCAGTGATCTTCAGGACTCCCTTTTTGATCATTTCACTGTAAATAGTCACTGTGCCAGAATTTTTCAACTTCCTCATCCATACAATGGATATAAAAACAGCAAGTTATGGTAATGAGTTAATTCATGAAAAGAACTTAGAATGAAGGGTGACACATATTAAGTACAGTATTTGATGAATGTTTTACTCAAAAGAAAGGGGGACATGTGAACCCAAATTACTTTTGTTATTTTGTTTTTATGTAAGTATGTATGTATGTATGCATGTAGGAATGTATGTATGTATTTACAGTACTATGGTTGAACCCAGGGCCTTACACTTGCAAATGCTCTCCCATGAATTTGCACCCCCAGGCTGTTTTTTACTTTTTGTTTGAGACAGGATCTGGCAAAGTTACACAGGCTGCCTCTGGCTTCAAACTTGTGATCCTCCTGCCTCTGCCTCCTGAGTCACTGGGATTAGAGGCGTGCGCCACCATGCCTGGCACTCTCATTATTTTGAAAGTCTCAAAACATCCACAGAAGGAGTCTGGAATCCAATGAGAGTCAAGTTAGTGAGATGTTCCCAAGGGTGAGGTTTTCTCATCCAAAGCATAATATCAACCAGTCATTGCTCCCGGAAGCTAGGAGAGGAGCAGCAAGACCATAGTGACCATGGGTCACCTGCCCTGATTAAACCCTCATGGCCAGTCCCACCCTGAGAGCTGGATGCCACAGGAGAGTGCGAGCAGCTGGTTGATTCACATGACCCACCCTCCTGGGGCTGCGCTGTGCTGACTCAGGTTTAGTTTTGCAACTTCCACCCTTGATGTGGTGCTGGGGAGCCTTGGTTGGGATAGAAGGCCTGAGGAAGTTCAAGGTATAGTATTAGCAGGGGAGGGGCCTCCATTTCCTCAGAATACTGAGAACCTCCTGGACTATGTGTAGGGAACTACTTGTCCCCCCCCGCCCTTTATTCTTTGGCTTGCTGCCTTTCTTCATGTTCTCCTTCTCTCTAGTGGTTTTCAGTCTCTCACCCACATCCTAACCACAGAATTTACCATAGAAAATAAAACAAGTCTGAAGGAAGTGGGGTCAGCGAAATGGGCCCCGCTAAGTGCACACTTCAGGGAGGTAATTTACCCCCACTAACCTTTCAAAGCCTGCAGCCGTAGCCCTGTGGCATCCAATCCCATCAGATCTGTGAAGATAAGCAGGGTCAGGCCTGGTTAGTACTTGGATGGGAACACCAGGTGCTGTAGGTTTGGGACAAGGACCCTGCAATCCACTCCTAAAAAATCAGTCTGCCATTGAAAACTCTATGAATAGCAGAGAAGCACTGACAATAGTGTTTCGCCTGTTGTACGTAGGGTCGCTATGAGTCGGATACCAACTCCAGGGCACCTAACAACAACAACAACCATTCAAAATTAGAGGAATGAGGACTTCAAAGGAGCACTGTAACCCCATAACTGTTTGCCAAACTCTACAGCCAACAAATTTACGGGGTTTATTAAGTACATGCTTTAGAATAAGAACAGGTTCTCAGATAGAGAGAGAGAGAATGAGAGACACATCCAAGACATAGATCTGGGCTGCTCAAGAGAAAAAAGAAAGAAAGAAGCTGTGGACAAGTGTTCCTTCCAGTTTTATTTAACCGAGGGCACACCCCGTGTGATGTCAGCCCCGGGTGCCTAGCTCTGGGAACCTAGAATGATGTAAGCCTCAAGCTCCACCCAGAAAGGCCCCTGTCATGGGTTAGGGAGGTGCCAATAAGATCAAAAGAATTTCCATTGTTTAGGTTTTTCTACTGGAGGAATTTCCTTTTAGTAAAATGAGATTATAAGGTGGTTCAGGAGGTACATTTTATAAGTTTGCAGATAAGAAAAGAGTCACGAGGGAGTTGCCTGGGCATGTCTCAAAGAAGCACAGAATTATAGAGATGAAACCAAGGTCAAACTCCAAGGTTACATACATTTTGACCCCAAGCATGGCTTATTACTATGTTAACATTTTCATTAAGATGTCTCTCAAAAATAATGTCTCTATGTAGGCAGTCCTCACAGCAATCTTCTTGGTACTGGTGTCAAAGTTCTTGACTCTCAGCTGGTGAGACGCAAACCAGATCTTGGGGTGAAAGCTCTTTCCCTTTCTGTGTCTCCCAAATTTCCCTGTCTTTCTATCCTGCCTTGTCTTATATACTGATGTTTTATGATCTTGGTTGATGTTAGTCTAAAAGATAAATTCACCCTCACCTGTGGTCACACCATGTTTCACAGCCTGGTGAGGGGTAGTTCCAGACCTGGGCCAACTTGTCAAGGTAGACCTGGGCCAACTTTTCAAGGTACGCATTGGCCTCTTACAAGTAACAAAACTTAGTTACAGGCAGAGGAAGTATGTTTGCCAAGGTCAGACAGCAAGTAGGTGTCAAGTCAGGGTTCAAACTCTGAACTACATGCTACCCTTTTTATTACTATGCTACAGCCCTTCCTATCCACCCCCACCCCAGCAAAAAATAGTTTCATTCTTCCTCCCCACATTACCTAACGCATGAAATTGGCCATTAGTACCTGTGATGGTGCAGGCTGCCTCACTGGAGCCTGGCCTCTTCTCAGGGGCACCTGCCTCATGGCGTCCCTCCAGGGTCTGCTGCTCCACTGGTAGGTTTCACCCTTCAGTTCTCCCAGAGCCTTTACTAGCAGCATCTATCATAAGCCATTCAAAGAGACCTTGTGGCTTCCAACCTAGAGTCATTTAAATGGCTTATTGCCTCATAAACAGTGCTTTGCAAGGACACTGCAGGCCATGTTGGTTGAAATGCTCAAAAAAAAAAAAAAAGCGTCTGTATTTTTGGTTTGGATTTACCTTTCCTGGCTTCGGGTACTTCCTTATTCCGGGCAGGCTGACCTTTGCTGGGGGAAGGTTGATGTGCTGGGCTGGCAGAGTGCCCTCCTTGCCTTCCCAGGCCTGTATGGGGAACTGGAGGGGCGCGCTTCCTCTTCTTGTCAGTCTGAGTGCACAGGGTTTACCTAAGGGGAAGAAGGGCTCAGGGAGGAGGGAGAAGAGATTAGGAGACCTGCACAACCCTTGGATCACATTCTGAGGGCCCTCTGCCAGGGCCTCACGTGGGATAACAGCAGTAGCTGACCATGGAGTCTGCATGCACATTGTCTACCTTGCCCACCTCAGATGAGAAAGTGGGGTTCAGAGGTTGACTGTCCCCGCCTATTATCATGCAGATGACCAGTGATTGTATCAGGCAGGTCCTGGGAGGGAGTAGGAACCACTGAATAGGGTTCAAATGAAGAGATCTTGCATGGAGAGGTGAGGGAGGGCAGGGTTACAGAAACAAACCAAAGCACCTGGGACATCGGAGACTAGAAACAACAGGAAGCTCACCCTTCCCTCCAGCCTAACACGTCAAGGAGGCAAAGGACTCTGACTAGAGATGGGGGTGAGAACTAGAGCGAAGAAGGCAAACCTAGAATCACGGAAGAGGCAGGGCTAGACTCCAAAGGAAGCAGGGAAGAGAGAAGAAATACTTCAACCTCTCTTTTCTCCTGCTCTCCCAAACCCACCATGCCTTTCCCTGGCCAAACCCATCCAGAAGCTGGAGGTGAAGGAAACCAGATGATGAAGTCTAAGAGGTCAGTCACCTTGGGCTCAGAGCAAGGGAGAGGAGGATGGGCGGCAGGGGATGTGGTGGTGGGGGGGGAGGTGACAAGAGGTATGTAATCTGCAGAACGGTAGAGCTAGATTTTGTGCCTTGAGCTGTGCTAAAGGGCCCTAATGCTTTGCTGTGGTTCTTCCAAGCTGATACCTTTCTACCATGTAACACCCTTGACTCAGGCCCAAGTCTTACCAGAGATGGAGCACTGGCCTGGCTCAGCTGCTTATTAATTTGAATAATCCTTTTCCTACTTCTTTTCTCATCTATGCTGCTGTAGGAACCTCTCCCAGAGAATAGAATTGCCTGGGGCGTGGCTTCTGGCCAGCTGGATCCCACCACAACCTTGACTTCTAATTCCACAGTCTTGTGGTTTGTGCTCATTTGGTCCCATGATGGGTCCTAGAGAAAGCTCCTTCAGTTTCTAACTAGCCATCTCCTCTCCCCACCCTTCACCCTCATCAGTCCAGTATTTCTACCCAAGCCTCACGTTTTTCTCTGCAGATTTCACTGCCCTCATCACAAGTAGCCAGTCACTAGTAGCATTTCTGTTGCCCTGTTGCTGCTGTTCTGAGGCAGGGACTGAGTGCTCTGGTCACGCAGACCAGAAAGAAGCTCAGAAAGTGCTGATCCCCTCAAGTGACACCCCAGATCCAAGGTGAGCTAAGATTAAGCCATGAGGGGTGGTTCATTGGAAAGCCTTGGAATGCTGAAAGGATGTCCCTCTGATAGGCCAGGAAAACACTTTCTGGGCAAGAGGGACAGAGGGGAGTTCATCTTCCAATATGACCCATGTAGTAATAAGTATTGGCTAGAAACCCCATGGGAACTCCAGGCCGTGTCCCTGTATTGCCTGTCAGTGTCTTTATTTTCTACTCACACACGTTCCTCCAGGTACGTCCACTTTCTTCTCTCCCCAGCAGCTTCTAGTCTGGCTAAACCTGGGAAATGGCCTCAAGCTGGTCAGACATTTGCCTCAAAACATCATTCCCTGGGGTGGTGGGACTTCTGAGTTTTCCAGTCACACTTGAATTCTTGACTTCTCACCTCCTCTCTGTGCATTCACTTGAATGCTGGTCTCTACTATGTATTTGCCTGCTTACATTTCAATCAGCAGCTGTACAGATGATGGTGATGGTGGTAGTGATGGTGGTGGTGGTGATGGTGATGGTGGTTGTGGTAGCTAATGCTTACCATTCTTTAACTATTAATCTCAGTACTTTACAAATGCCAGATAATTTGTCTTCCTAATGCTATTGCTATCCTCATTTTAGAGATGAAGAAAGCCAGGCTAGAGAGATAACATGATTTGGCCAGGTCACACAGGCAGTAAGTCATAAAGCCTTGATCCAAACCTAGTGAAGACTCTGAAGCCTACATCCAGCCACGACCCTGTGTTATCTATTGATGTCAGACTGTAGGGTTTTCTTTCTTTCTTCTTCTTTCTCTATAAGGCATTATTGAATTATAATTAACATATAATTAACTACGCATATTTAAGGAACACAATTTGATGAGTTCTGATATATGTATATACCCATGAAACCACTGCTACAATCAAGATAATGAATATGTCCATCATGCCCAAAGTTTCCTTATTCCCTTTATAATCCACCCCACAATCCCTGCCCCAAGATGTTCCTAGGCAACAAATTGTCTGCTTTCTCACACTATAGATAAATTTGTATTTTCTATAATTTTATGTATGGAAGTAGACAGTATGTGGTTTTGTTTTGTTCTGGCTTGGTTTCTTTTTTGTTTGTTTTTTGTTTTGTTTTGGGGGGTTTGGATTCTTTCACTCAGCGTAATTATTTCAAGGTTCATCCATGTTGGTGCATGTACCAATAGCTCATTTCTTTCTATTGCTATGTGGGTATCTCATTGTATATTGTTGTTTTTGTTAGGTGCTGTCCAGTCAGGTCCAACTCATAGTGACCCTAAGTACAACAGAATGAAATATTCCCCCACGCTGTGCCATGTCTGGCACTATGTCAGTCCTTCTCTTCTATTCACAGGATTTTCAATGGCTATTTCAAGATTGTTTAGGGAATGGGCTGCCAGGTCCTTCTCCATTTTTGCGGTACTGGGGATTGAACTCAGGGCCTCAGAATGTGGCAACTAAGCCCTCTACCAACTGAACTAAACCCCAGCTGATCATACTGTATAGGTACATTAAATATGTTTTCTGTCCATCTCTTCATGGACATTTGAATTGTTTATAGTATTTGGTTATTGCAAATAAAGCTATTATGAACCTTCAAGTGCAAGTTGGTTTCTTTTTTTTTTTTTGTGTGTGTGTGTGTGGTACTTGGGGTTGAACCCAGGGCCTTGCACTTGCATGCTTTGTAAGTGCCATACAATTGAGCTGTACTTCCAGCCCATTTTTTTACTTTTTGAGACAGGGTCTCAATAAATTATGCAGATTGCCTCTAGTCTCGAACTTGTGATCCTCCTGCCTCTGCCTCCCAAGTCACTGGGATTACAGGCATACACCACCATGCCCAGCTCACAAGTCTTTTGTAAACATATGCTTTCAATTCTTTGGGTAAATACCTAGGCAGGGAAAGTCTGCATCATATAGTAGACATATGTTTAACATTGTGAGAAATGGCCAAACAACTTACCAAAGTGGTTGTACCCCCTACATTCCCACCAGCAGTGTTTAAGAGTTCCAGTTGCTCTACTTCCTTGAATATTTGTCATAGTCCATAGTTTTTCTGGCTCTGGTAGGTATGTAGTAGTTTCTCACTGTGGTTTTAATTTGTATTTTTCCAATGATTAATTATGTCAAGCATCTTTTCCTGTGCTTATTTGCCATTTTTATACCTTTGATGACATGGTTGTTAAAACCTTGTGCTCATTTTTAAAAAACTGGGTTGTCTTATTGTTGAGTTATAAGAGTTCCCTGTATATTCTAGAACAAGTCCTTTGTCAGATATGTCCTTTTTTAGTTTTGCAAATTTTCATGTCTCACTTTTTTATTTTTGTCTTTTGAAGAACAAAATTTGACACAGTCAAAAATTTTGACATAGTCTAATTTTTTTTTTCATGGTTCATGTTTTATTTTTTTCTTGGCAAGTGCCTGAACAGAGATATTCTTTGTTAGTTTTTAAAAATTGTGGTGAAATATATATAACATAAATTTACTACTTTAACTATTTTTAAAATGTACAGCTCTGTGGCATTAAGTATAGTCATATTGTTATAGTTTGTGTTTCCTTAATTCTTTGAAAGAATTTTTGCTAAGTTCAAGGTCAATAAGATTGTCTTTCATGTTTTTTGATAAAGTCGTTATACGTTTATAGTTTTAGCCCTTTCAGATCAATTTCAAAGTAATTTATCTATATCGAATGAGGCAATGATTAAGGTTCATTTTTGCATACGCCTAAACATTTATTCCTGTACCATTTGTTGAAAAGAGGAACCTTTTCCTATTGGCTTGCATTGACACCTTTATCAGATATCAATGCGTTGTTTGTCAAATATTTTCTGAGTTTGCTTTCAGTTCCAGTCTTCTGATTTTCATATATAGCAGTCCTGGATAGACCTTTCTCTCTACAGACCTGATTCCTGAACTTCTCTTGCTATTGCTAGTGGTGTATTCCAATTTATTTTGGTTTAACTTTGTTTTGATTTTGTTTTTTTGTGACAGGCTCTTGCTACATAGCCCAGACTGGTGTCAGACTCATGATCATCCTGCCTCTACTTCCTTACTGGGACTATAGGCATATGCCTCCACACCTAGCTTGTAGTGTAGGTTTCACAAAATCCCCTGTCTTTTCCCTAAACTGTATTAAATCTTGCTCCAGTCTTCCTTGTCTAGGCTCTATGCCCAGCACCTGAGCCTTGCTCCTGCCCATATTCTGATGCCATTAGAACCCTGGAGGGTGAGAGCTGCATATGGGTCCTGCTTAGCCTGGGGAGTGTTAACACAGCAGGTTTTCCCAGACAGAGGAGACCCTGACTCTGGAGACCAGAGATCCATCCCTCAGAGCAATGACTTGGCTCTACACCTTTAAGACCTCATTGCCTAATGGTGTCTGTCTAGTTGTGAACCTAAATTGACCCAGAAATGAGATTTGGCAGAAAGAATATTCATGAATAAAGTTGAACAAAGACAATGCAGAAGCTTACAGATCAGTGTTCTCTCACATGAAAAGAAAAGGTTTTTAAGCATATATATTCTGCAAGGAAAATATTAAACAGTGCAGGAAACATCAAAAGAAGATGGAAGGAATACACAGAGTCATTATACCCAAAAGAATTGGTGGATGATCAACTATTTCAAGAGGTTACATATGATTAGGAACCAATGATACTGAAGTGAGAAGTAGAAGCTACGTTGAAGGCATTGGCAAAACACAAGCCTCCAGGAATTGATGGAATACCAATTGACATGTTTCAACAAACAGATGCAGCACTGGAGGTGCTCACTTGTTTATGCTAAGAGATTTGGAAAATAGCTACTGACCAACTGACTAGAAGAGATCCATATTTGTGCCTATTCCCAAGAAAGGGGATCCAACCAAATGTGAAAATTATCGAATTATATTTTTAATATCACACACAAATAAAATTTTGCTAAAGATCATTCAAAAGTGACTGCAGCAATATGTTGACCAGGAACTGCTAAAAAAATCAAGCTGGATTCAAAAGAGGGCATGGAGCCAGTGACATCATTGCTGATGTCAGATGGATATTGACTGAAAGCAGAGAATACCAAAAAGATGTCTATCTGTGTTTTATTGACTATGCAAAGGCATTTGACTGTGTGGATCACAACAAATTATGGATAACATTGCAAAGAATTGGAATGCCAAAGCACTTAATTGTACTCATGAGGAATCTGTAATGAACTAGGAGGCAGTCATTTGAGCAGAACAAGGAAACACTGCTTGGTTTAAAATCAGGAAATGTATGTGTCAGGGCTGTATCCTTTTACCACATCTCTTCAATCTCTATGCTGAGCAAATAATCTGAGAATCTGGACTTTATGAAGAAGTATGTGGAATAAGTAGTAGAGGAAAATTCATTAGCAACCTGTATTATGCGCATGACAAAATTTTGCTTACTGAAAGTAAAGAGGATTTGAAATATTTACTGATGAAGATCAAAGAACACAGACTTCAGTATGGATTGCACCTCAATATCAACAAAACAAAAATCCTTACAACTGGGTCGGTAAGCAACTTCATGATACATGAAGAAAAGATTGTGGTTGTCTTGAACTTTGCTCTTCTTGGTTCTACAATCACCACCCAGGAAGCAGCAGTCAAGAAATCAAAAGATACAATGCATTGGGAAAAGCTGTTACAAAAGATCTCTTTAAAGTGTTGCAAAGTAAAGATGTCACATTGAAGATGAAAGTGCATCTAACTCATGCCATGGTATTTCCACTCACATATGTTCATGAAAGCTCGACAGCGAATAAGGGAGAAAGAAGAAGAATAGATGCTTTTGAATTATGGTGCTGGAGACAAATATTAAATATACCATGGATTGTCAAAAGAACCAACAGATCCATCCTGGAAGAAGCACAACCAGAATGCTCTTTGGAAGCAAGGATGGCTAGACTGTGTCTCACATGTTTTAGCCATGTTGTTAGGAGGGACCAATCCCTCCTGACATAGTGTCTGCAACAATGGGCTTAACCATACAAAGGATCATATGCATTGCACAGTGTTGGATAGTGATTCATTGGGTTTTACATAGGGTCACTATGTGTCAGACAACAACAACAACAGCAGCATTCATGGATGGCACTATGGAAGTCTGTACATTCTATATGATTTAGAGGCAAAAAGAATACAAAGGGAGATCTCTACTTAATCAGCCATCATATATTGTGAACACAACTTGGGAGAAGCCTTGGAATGACTTCTGTACATTGTTTAGACTTCTCTCCCACTCTGGAAGGGGGCAGAAAGTCCCCTGAGTTTTACTCAAGTTTGTTGAGGGACCTCCATCTGTATTCATCAGTGTGGATGCAAAGAATATCTATCTTAGCAAGGACTATACAAGTTGCCCTTCCAGACTGTATCATGTGAGAACCTCGGAGCAGCCTGCAGGAAGCAAGTTTCTTCTGGAAGGATTTTATCTTAAATTCAGCTGAAAGAAGGTACAGCACAGATCACCGTCAAAGATGAGGTTTTATTACGTTTTCCCACAAGGTATAAGGAAGCCTTGCAGTCAGCACATGTTCAGAGGAGCACTTGAGGGAGGCTGAATCTTAGCATAAATACTGCTCCAGTCACAAGAAACTTCTAAAATAGACTCCATGAATGAAAGTCTTGTCTTGCCTAGGCACTGGGGTCTGGGTTGTTTTTCTAACCAACAGCTATATGTAGGCTTTTGCTTTTGTGAGCCAACTGCCTCAGTTTAGGAGGTAGACAGACATGGTGACAGGGTGTTGTATTTTGGAGTTGTTCTACCTGGTTCATTCAGGAATGATCTCATTAACACCAAGTTCTAACCAAAGTCTCCACAACCCCAGTAGGAAGCCATACACCCACCTTCCAGGAAATGCATGCAGCCTGCCTCTCTTGTGGGCTGTGTCAAATGATCTGGAGGTGATGGTTGAGAAAATTCAAGCAAGGAGCCAGGCATAGAGGAGCATCCTCACGTATTAACCAACCACTTGGCTATGTGTCTTGTTCTAGAAGAAAATATACTGAGCATCGTTTCTTTCCCAGGCCCACTCTTGGGAATTAAAGTAAATCAAAGAGGCTTATGCCGGAGCTTGCCTCTGACATATCCAGACTCTAGAGACTTTCTTCTCTTTTCAAGCTGTCACTTCCCTGATAATAAGATGGTGCAAGTACCTGTGGGGAGAAATAACATCCACCACTCTGGGAAGTAATGAGGAGAGAAAACTGATGGAAATGTTGCTCATGATAAAGAAACTCATCAAAAATAAAGCATTCTAGCCAGGTGCACTAGCACACACCTGTAAACCCAGCGACTCAGGAGGTGGAGGCAGGAGGATCACAAGTCTAAGGCCAGATGCAGTCTGCATAACTTAGACCCTGACTCAAAAGTTAAAAATAAAAAATGGGCTAGGGGTGCAGCACAGTAGTAGGGCACTTGCAAAGTATGTGTGAGGCCCCAGGTTCAATCCCCAAGTACTGCAAACAAAACAAAAAACAAAAACAAACAAACAAAATCTTAAGTCAGACTTCCTTATGTGCCCAAGTCTCAGGCTAGACTCACTGGAGGCAGATTGAGGCTGAGGCTTTTGTGGCTTAAAATCCAAATGGTGTTATAAGAAGAACATCTCCTTTGGAGTCAGACGTGTTGTTGTTGTTAGGTGCCGTCGAGTCATGTCTGACTCACAGGGATCCTCATAGGGTTTTCAATGGTTGATTGCTTCAGGCGTGCCTCAGGATTGGATTGCCATGTCCTTCTCCCATTTTTTGTGGTGCTGGGAGTCAAACCCAGGACCTCGGAGACTGCAGAGCTCTACAAACTGAGCTAAATCCCAGCCCCAGAATCAGACATATTTGGATATAAATCCTATCCCTGATTCTATTATCTGAGACTGCCTGGGGAATCACTTGACTTTGTTTGTCCACACAACATTGTAATATCTGTTTCATGAAGTTGTTATGAAGATTCCAATCTACTTAAAGTAATGTTGTTGTTGTTGTTGTTAGGTGCCGTCGAGTTGGTATCCGACTCATAGCGACCCTCATAGGGGGTTTTCAATGGCTGACTGTTTCGGATTGCCTTGGGAGTGGATTGCCATGCCCTTCTCCCATTTTTGTGGTGCTGGGAATTGAACTCGAGACCTCAGAGACTGCAGCGCAGTGCTCTTCCAACTGAGCTAAATCCCAGCCCACTTAAAGTAATAGTTACTTTTTAATTAATTCATTAATTGGTTAATTATTTCTTAGTGGTACTAGAGGGTTTAATGCAGGGCATTGCACATGCTAGTCAAGTGCTTTACCATGGAGTTGCACTTCCAATTCCTTTATAAAATTTTTTGAGAGCCAGGAATGGTGGTGCACTCCTGTAATCCCTGTACTCAGGAGGCAGAGGCAAGAGGATTGATGTGAGTTTGAGGCCAGTTTGGTCTACATAGTGAGTTCCAGGACAGCATGGGCTACAGTGAGACCCTGTCTGAAAAAATACCAATAAATAAATAAATAATTTAAGTTAATAATCTAAGTCACTCAGGCCAGCTCTGACCTCAAACTTACTATCCTCCTGCCTCAGCCTCCTGAGTAGCTGAGACTACAGATGTGTTCCACCTTGTCTGACTTAATAATAGCTATGTTGAATTAAAGGGGTGTTTTTGGAGGGGTATGGAGAACTCTCACTGTGTACCCCAGACTGACTTGGAACTTGATGTATAGACCAAGCTGGCCTCAAATCACAGTCCTCTTGCCTCAGATGTCCAAATACTGGGATTGTAGGTGTGAGCCACCACAGTTGGTTTGAATTGAGTATTGCCTATGTGCTAGAGACAATGCTAAATCATTCAATCTGAGCTCATTATTTAAGTGGTACAATATTTGCAGGATAAGGAAGACAGCAGGTGCTCAGTAAATGGTAGGCAATGTCATCATAATATTTCAGAGATATAAAGAGAGGCCTTTGGCTCCTCTTGCTCCCTTTTTCTTCAGATGATTGGTGTCTAAACTGAGAAATGTGGCTGAAAATATTATCATCTCTATAAAAGAAAAACAAGCATTGAAATTAATCCCAAGTATAAATGAGTGATAACTGAACCTAACTTAAATGAGGGTTTTTGTTATGGAAGGAGGTGAGGAAGGACAAAGGGGCAGGGAAATAAGATGAACATTAAAGATAAACTTGGCTAGTCACTCCTGCCTAAGTCACTCCCTAGGCTTTCATAGGCCAGTTAGGGGACTTACAGTACCTTGGGGATTTAGGTTTGGTTGAGTTGGGTTGGAAGGGGAATTTCATGGGCGAGCCAGGGAAATTCTCTTTCTGCATCAATAAATTTTGAGGAGCATCTGAGGCCCAGGAGTGGGAAGTCTTTGTCCTTAGGGGAAACTTTGTGTGTGTTGAGGAG
Source organism: Pedetes capensis (assembly GCA_007922755.1). Taxonomy (NCBI): domain Eukaryota; kingdom Metazoa; phylum Chordata; class Mammalia; order Rodentia; family Pedetidae; genus Pedetes; species Pedetes capensis. Next base: position 140,671 of record VMDO01002398.1, on the reverse strand, counting down.
GGTATTGGGACAGTGAGCAAAACCTATTCCAGAGAGGTCTCTGGCCATTTCAGCTTACATCCTTTTACCATAGGGGATACCAGGAGGGGGACTCTGAAGCTGGCAGTTATGCAGTAGTAGGGACCTTGGCACTTTCAAATAAGTTTGCAGCTAGGACAGGCTGTCCTTCAGATGCTTGCCTCAGGTCCCAAACTGAGCTGAGCTTCGTATAAAAATATCCTGGTTTTCTGTTTTCATAACTTATAACATGCTTCTTCCAGGAAGCAAATACCTTCAAGGGCAACTAATAGAAAGTTTGTAGAAATCTCTAAGGCAAGGCAATATTGAAGCAAAGTAGAACATTTCCAGGAAAGGATTCTGAAAATTTATGCAATACATCTCCAAAAATTTTATTTCAAAACAAAAGAAAAATTGGAGCCGGGTGTGGTGGTGCACACCTGTAATCCCAGCAGCTTGGGAGGCAGAGGCAGTAGGATCGCAAGTTCGAGACCAGAGGCAGTCTGCATAACTTAGCGAGACCCTGTCTCAAAAAGAAAAAAAAAAAAAAAAACGGGTTGGGGGTGCAGCTCAGTGGTCCAGCACTTGCAAAGCATGCAAGTGCAAGGCCCTGGATTCAGCCTCCAGTACAGCAAACAAAAGCAAAAACAAAAACAAAAACAAAAACTAACAAAACAAAACAAAACAAAACTCTCCCTTCCAGCCCTGCTCCCTCAAGAACCTGAAGCCCCACAAAAGCTATAATTTTTGGACTTTCATCACTTTGGGAAGATGTATTTATGTGTTTATATACTTTTGGTTTGTTTGTTTCTGGTTTTTAAAATTATTATTATTTTTGTGTGTACATGTGTATATATGTATGTATGTGTATGTGTGTATATATATATAATAATTATTATTATTATTATCATTTTTTGCAGTACTGGGGACTGAACCCAGGACCCCACATGTTGTTGTTGTTTGTTGTTAGGTGCCCTCGAGTTGGTATCTGACTCATAGCGACCCTCATAGGGTTTTCAATGGCTGACTGTTTCGGGATTGCCTTGGGAGTGGATTGCCAGGTCCTTCTCCCATTTTTGCGGTGCTGGGAATTGAACTCGGGACCTCAGAGACTGCAGCACAGCACTCTACCAACTGAGCTAAATTATATCATCATCATCATCATCATCATCATCATTATTATTATTATTATTATTATTATCATTTTTTGCAGTACTGGGGATTGAACCCAGGACCCCACATGTTAGGGAAGCATTTTACCACCTAGCTATATCCCTGGGCCTATTTTTGTTTTCAGTGCTGGGGAACTAAACCTAGGGCCTCACACACACTTTGCAAGTGCTCTACCACTGAGCTGCATCCCCTGCCTATTTAAAAAATGTTTTTATCTTGAGAGAGGGTCTCACTAAGTTACACAGGCTGCCTCTGGCCTTGTACTTGCGATCCTCCTGCCTCTGCCACCTGAGTTGCTGGGATTATAGGCATGTGTCATTACACTTGGCTCCAGCCCTATTTTTGTATATATCTCGATAGCCTTTGAGTTTCACTTCTATAAACATATATTTTAAAAGTGAATCTGCTTCTCATGGCTGCAACTAAAAAACAAACAAACAAAAACTTCAAGGCAGGCTCCTCAAGTGTTGAAAGCACCCATTCAACATTCTGCAGGGTGACAGAGGATCTACATGTTAGGGGCAGCAATGATGAGAAGGGAAGATAAACCACCAGGCTGCCCAATTCACAAGTGATTGCTCATTCATTCATTCACCAAATGCTAATTGAGCACCTGCTTTGTGCCATGAACTCTACTGGGATACAACAATGTACAAAGTCCCTGCCTCATGAAGCTTATTTCCTACTGGATGAACAGCTTGGGCAGAAGTCTGGAAGTGGAAGAGTGCCTGGGGTGTCAGAGGAGCAGCAAGCACATGTGTGTGGCTGGGGAGAGCAGCAGGAAGGAAGATCAGAAAGTGATGGGGCCAACCATCCTGTGGGCCATGACTGTCGAAGTCAGGGCTTTGGCTTTATTCTGGGTGAGGTAGGGGAGCCAGTGGGACAGTGTAAGCCAAGAAGTAACATGGTCCAATTTACACTGTAACAAGAGGTCCCTGGTGCTAGGTGGGGAATAGACTTCAGAAGGACAGGGGAACAGGACTTGCAGAGCAGAGGCTGCTGCAATGGTCTGGGCCAAAGGGGATGTTGGCTTGAACCAGGGCAGTGGCAGTGGGGATAATAAGGTTTTGTTTGAGTTTTGTTTGAGTTCTGGATGTGTAATTAAGATGGTGCTGGTAAGGTGTGCTGACAGATGGAATGGGGTCTGCTTCCAGATTCTGACTTGGTGTGAACTGTTGATGTTTTCACCTGATAGCAAACATAGGGCCTCCCCGGATTTTTGGCATCAAGTATGGGCCCGATTCACACACAGTTACAACTGGAGATGTGTAGGAAGGATATGCAATAGGTTGCAGACAAGACAGAAGAGCTTTACAAGCAGGTCCTGAGAGGATGGGTCTGGAGCCTTGGTAGTAGGAGCTGTCCTTTAGGTATGTCCTCATTTCTGGGACAAATAGCTGCAGATTTCTACCTTGGTGGTGAAATTTCAGTGAGAGAGCAGCGGGCAGTCCTAGTTTGGGCCAGCAGGCTGGGCAGGGGGGCAGTGCATTCCTAGAGGCAAAATGGATGCAAAAGGACAAGTAGATGTTAGATAGGCAAAGCCCATAGAGGCTTAAACTTGATTCCAGTTTGGAGCTTAGGAGGTGAAAGGAACACAGGCTCCAGTTTGGGCTGACCAGGAAGTAGGCAGGGAAAAAGATCAGCTGACTCTGCAGGAGCGGAGAAGAGTGCTGACCTTGGGTCCAGGCTCTGTTGCTCAATAACTGTGCTCCTTCAGGGTACTGTCTTAACCTCACTGATCTCCAGCTCACGTGGACCAGAGCAAATGCTATAAACTGTCGTCACCAAGGATCACTTAGATGACTTCTCTCTCTCACCCCCATACCCTAAAAGCTGCACATTAATTCATGGCCTTAACCTGTGGGGATGTACAATGTTCATTGTTGTTGTTAGGTGCCGTCGAGTCGGTATCTGACTCATAGCGACCCTCACAGGGTTTTCAACGGCTAACTGTTTCGGGATTGCCTTGGGAGTGGATTGCCAGGTCCTTCTCCCATTTTTGGGGTGCTGGGAATTGAACTCGAGACCTCAGAGACTGCAGCGCAGCGCTCTACCAACTGAGCTAAATCCCCGCCCACAATGTTCATTAGATTCCTTGCAATTTTGAGACCCGCTGAGAGGGGGTGTGGTGGTGATGGCAAAGGGAATGAAGGAAGCTAGTGAGACAGGAGGAAGAGCATACATTACAGGCCCCTCCCCGCCAACACTCAGTACTTTACAGGCAGGAGCAGGAGAACCTTCACCTTCTCTCCCATTGTTCACTTTGCACCTTTATGGAAACCAAAGAAAACATCTCCTGGAAGGTTTGATCCATGCAGGGTTTCTAGGTGTCATTCGTTACATTGTCACCTTGAACTCCCCATGGGGGATTCCAGCAGGCTGTCAATGTTACCCAGCAAATTGCACAGGATTTCCCTTCAGTCCACACTTTAAGGTCCCCTCCTCTTTGGCACCTATGCCCACTTATGTTTCAAACCATCTCATTTAGCACCTGATTACATATTGCCTGGAATTGTTCCCCAGGCCACTCTGATCAGAGCCTCCCACCTTCCAGCCTGCCCACTCCTCTCCCCCAGTGTGCTATGGTTTCCACCTCCTCAAATCCTAAGCTCTTTCCCTTGCCACTTGCTGTCACCCTCCTCCTCCCCACACTCTTCTTCACTTCTCTACTGAGCCTCATAAGCACCTCACCACCCTCCTTTGCCAAGCCCTCCCTGCGCTTGCCCCAACTCTGCTCCTGTCTCCTTGTTATTGTCGCCCAGCTGTATCAGGCCCCTCATTCCTGAGCTCTGCTGGAGAAAATTACAGCCCACGCAGATTGGCACTACTACAAAGTCATCATCTGCAGCCTCAGCGGGCTGCGGAGCAGCCTGAAAACCCTTCTTAGCATCCCTGGAAGCAAACTCATGCTTTGAAGCCCTGGCTCTTCTGAGCATTTCCCATCCCTTGAACTTTGCTGAGAAAACATAGGCCACCAGGTGGGAATTCCCTCATCCTACGTACCTGCTCCTCCAACCCACAGAGAAATTCATCTTCCTCCCCTTCATCATCTCTGAAAGGCGGTGGTGTCTCCTTCCTAACCAAAGTAACCCTGAGGGCCCTGTGGCCTTGGCACCTCCTTGACTCCATTAGTTCTCCTTTCTCTCTCTTCCTTCCATATCTCTCTATCTCATCCTATCTTTCTCCTGGACACATAAACATTCCCTCCTGCCATACTATGCCTCTTCTCCTTCCCAGCCAAACTTCATGGTAAGGTAGGGTTAGTGAGACCACAGCCCTCCATGACTGTACGATGTGCAGAGGCTAAGAATGACCCTCTTACTGTCCATCCTGTGGCCACTTCTAGCCCCTGTCTTACTTGACCTGGCTGAAGATATGACAAAATTGACCTAATTTCTCTTCTTGATTTTTTTCCCCTTCTCTTGACCTCTATGAAACCCTCTTTTTTGACAAAGGCCTCCCCTTCTTCACTGTCCTCTGCTGTCTACCTCCTCTCTTATCTCTGTGTCTTTGTGCATTTCTTTCCTCTGTCTGGGGGGCTCCTTTTCCCTCTTTGTCACCTCACTGAAAGAACTGCTCATCTTTTAGGGATCAGATCAGCTCTAAGTCAGTCTTTTGTGATCAGGCTTTATCTGAATTCCCAAAACACCTCAAGCAGGACTTATTGTTGTTGCTGTCAGGTGCCACCCAGTTGGGTCCGACTCATAGTGACCCCACGTACACAGAACGTAACCCTCTTGGACACTGTGCCATGCCCGACATTATGTCAGGGCTTCTCTGTTATTCTAAATCCACGTGTTGCTGGATATCCTGGCACCTGCCTATAATCTCAGCCCTCAGGAGGCTGAGGCAGGAGGATCATGAGTTTGAGATCAGCCTGGGCTACATAGCAAGACCTAATCTTAATAGATAAATAAATAAATAAACAACCTATTTTTCCACATCTGTTCCATTTATCTGTCAGTTCCTAGAGGCTGAGTAGATAAAGGATAAAGGCTGAGTCTTTTATCCTTTATGTGCCTGATGCCTGGCACAGCGTGGCACACAATAAATGCTCAATTTATGTTTGCTGGATAAGTGAAGGGGTTCATGTCTTATTATCCTCAAATTCCCAACTAGGCTACTCCAGCGTAGTGAATGTGATCAGTCTTCTCAAGAGCATTTTTATGTGCTAGGTTTTGTTTTCCCTTGTAAAACACACATTTACCATTTTAACCAGTTGAAAGTGTGCAATCCAGAGACATTTAGTACCTTCCGAATGTTGTGCAGCTATCATTGCTTTCCAGTTCTAGGACATTTTTATGCCCCAAAAGAAGAACCTGTACCCATTAAGCAGTTATCCTCCATGCTGAGAATAGCCCTCCTAGCGGGTAGTATATTATGAGGTCTATGCTCAGTTTAAATGATCCCTATGTGTATATGCCTTATTGCCATCTGTAGAAGGTGGCTCCTGGCAGCTATTTACACTTAGTGTACTCCTGAACTTTGGTCATAATTGATTAGATATAAGTTGCATTTCAGAGCCAAATTGAGCCCAAAGATTTCCTTCCACAGGAATTTGTATTTAAAAAGGAGGGTGGGTAGACCTAGTTTATATGGCTGAAACATGGATTTGGGAGTTGCAGATGTCTAGTTTTGACCCCAAATTTGGGCAAAGCAGCAAACAAAAAATGAACACAAATATTCAGAAAGAAATAAAAATGAAAGCTGGAGCGAGCACATATCCTCTCTGAGAGTTTGACAGTTGGCAAGTTCCTAGTTCTCATCCTTCCTTCCATTTTTCCCCCAAGTACTGGGCAGTTGAACCTAGGGCCTCACAAATACTAGGTAAGTGCTCTACCACTGAGGTGCCCCCGTAGCCCCATTTTTGTTTTGAGACATGGCTTCCCTAAGTTGCATAGGCTGCCTCTGGCCTTGAAGTCACAATCCTCCTGTCTTTGCCTCCCAAGTCACTGTGATTACAGGTGTGCACCACAGGGTCTGGGTGTGACCTCCTTCCCTAAACCCAATTGTATTCTTGTTTTAGGGCCCTTCTATCCTACTAGGTAGTTAAGCCACTTGCAGTGAATTTCTGTTTCTTGCAAACAGTAGAACCTAGGGCAACAACAGCTCATTGTCACCCTCAAACTATAGGCCAAAACACAAGAACTGCAAGGCTATTTCAATTTTTTTTATCTAAAACTCATTTCATGTGACTTCACTGACCTTGTCTCTGCCTACCACCCCAAAGTAATTTGGAGACAAATTCAATGTCTTAACATCATCCAATATTCAATGCGGCATCCTCAAGGGCAGGGTGTCCAGCACTTGGTCACCTCCTTGATGTGTCTCTTGGCATCTGTTTGAGATTTTTTTCCCCTAATAGCAGAACTCTTTCATTCAGCTGGCAAGTGTCATGTTTTCTTGTTTCAGTTATCACTGTAACTTTTCCCTCTCCTATAGGGCTCTTCAAGGGCAACATGGCCACACAGTCTGGAGAAAGGATATCCAACTGGGATTTTTGAAGAACCCAAATCTGCTCCTATTCCTGCTACTAGCTTTGCTCTGTAATGCTGAAAAAAATCATGAGACTCTTTATCTGTTTTCCCATCTGTGGAAGTAGGAGAGAAAAATAATGCTTTCTCTGCCTACTGCACAGAGATGCAAGTTAAAATTAGGTCATGGATGTGAACATTCTATGAAGCAAAAAAAAAAAAAAAAAAAAAAATTGCTGTATCCATAATAGCAATGAACTCTCTTAATTTCTACCCCACCAAGTTTAAAGTCCTTAATAATTACTTGAATTTAACTCTTTTTGCTATTTTTAAAAAGTGGTTCTGTCTGTTTATCCATTTTTCTTGAACATTGATAAATACTTTTTTTTTTTTTTTGGTGGTACTTGGGATTGAACCCAGGGCCTCGAGTTTGCATGCTTTGCAAGTGCTGGACCACTGAGCTGCACCCTCAGCCCATTTTTTTACTTTTTGAGACAGGGTCTCGCTAAGTTACACAGACTGCCTCTGGTCTCCAACTTGTGATCCTCCTGCCTCCACCTCCCAAACCGCTGGGATTACAGGTGTGCGCCACCAAGTCCGGCGATAAATACTTTTTAAAATTACAAATAAGGAAAACAAGAGACATACATCCTCTACTGTTTTAAGACAAGTTAGTTTCTTGCCATTTTCCTTTTTTTTTTTTTTTTTGACAGTCTTGCTATGTAGCCCAGGCTGGCCTCAAACTCAGTCATGATCTTCCTGTCTCAGCCTCCAGAATGCTGGGATTACAGGTATGGTGCCTCTTGCCATTCCTTTTACTTTTCTTTTCCTTTTTTCTTTTTTTGAGACAAAGTCTAGCTGCGTAGCCCAGGCTGTCCTGGTACTCACTATGTGGATCAGGCAGGCCTTGAACTCACATCGATATTCCTGCCTCAGCTTCCCAAGTGCTGGGATTGTAGGCATGCGCCATCATGCCTGGCTCTCTTGCCATTTCTTAATGACTATATTTATTTCCCTTTGGAGTAAAACCTAATCTGTCATTTGTTAACAAGTCTCTACCACATATATTACCCATTAACAGTGGTTCCCAAATTTGTCTGCACATTGAAATGAATGGAGAGCTTTGAAAATTTCTAATGCCTGTGAACCACTGCTAGAGACTGTGATATAAATTGGTCTGGGCTGTGGCCTGGGCTTTGGAAGTTTTAAAAGCACCCTAAAACTGTTCAAATGGGAGAAGGATGTGGCAATCTACTCCCGAGGCAATCCCAAAACAACCAGAAATAGAAAACCCTATGAGGGTCGCTGAGTTGGACATGACTCAACAGCACCTAACAACAACAACAACAACATTGCTCATATGTGTAGTAAGTTTGAGAATCATTACATTTAGGGTTCTTTTTAAAATAAAATCTGGTTGTAATCATTTTTGGGTTAATTCCTATCTAGGTTCTCCCCTGCAGCATTTCCTTATAAATTGCTATAGGAAACAACAGGAGGTTAATCCTAAATTCTTTTTTCTTCCTACTGTGATGTCCTTGGTCTTCATCGGGTTAATTGAAATCCCTTCTCTAAATGCAGTGAAGCCATTAATGAAGTCTTTGCTGATTTGCATGCAGACTTCCTGTTTTGTTGTATCTTCCCTCTAATAGTTAGTTAGGATTTGCATATCTCTGTCTCTCTGTGTGTCTCTGTCTCTGTCTCTGTCTATGTCTTTGTCTCTCTCTCTCTCTCTTTCATTTTCTCTCCCTTTCTCACTTTCTCTGTTAAAAGTCAAATGACCTCTCACTGTGCCTGAGAGGCTGGCTAGTTCTGTTTACCTGCTATTATCACTTCTTTGTGGACAAAACTTCCCTCTCTCCACTTTATATCTTGTCTGTCTCTCCAATCTTGCCAGGCAAGCCTTCCAAGGGTTGTTTGAGCTGCACTTCACAGAAACATCTGACAAGTAGGAGCCCAATGCGGTAAAGCAGTTCTGCACTTCTGTGCTTATCCATTCTTGCCTGATTGGGGGCCAGATTGGATTTGCTGTTGATTCCCTAATATAAGCGAACCCTGATCTGGGATCTTCTAATAACCACGTTTGATACCACATGGGCTTTTGTCAGGAGCTATGGCAGATCTGAACCTAAGCACACATTCTTTTGGGCCTTTAGGGCTGACCCCTGTCCTACAGAGTATATGAGCTTCATCTCTGTATAGATCTGAATGTCTGGAGTAAAAAGAACGATGCTATTTCACCAGGGGCTTTGTCCCCATTAAGGATGAGTCACTGTCTGTCATCTGCCTTGCCCCTCTGCATTTATAACACCACCTGATTTCCAGGGATTGGAGAGGAGGTAGGAAATGACAGAAGGATAGCCACTTTCAATCCAACAGGCACTACTGAGTCCTAGGCTGTTTTAGGCCATATGGTGCCTGCCACAATCCTCATGCCTTCCCCTTTGCTTGTCAATCATGCCCTCTCCCTTTGGCTAGAGCCAGAGCATCAATCCCAAGCAAGGGTGAGACACTCACCCATGTCATCAAAAAATGGCCCAGAATCATTCTCTCTCTTTTTAAGTTTAAAATGTCTTAATTCTTTTAGTTGTTTAAATTGTTTTATTCTCTTTCTCTGAAGAAAGCAATTTTTGCATTAAAATATAATTTGAGATATCACAAAAAAATGTACCATTGCATTCAGTAACTGAAACACAAGAGCATTTTCCCACTTTACCTTTGCTCAGTTGGAAATCCAAGGGAAATCTAGCAATGCATGATACCTGAGGCAGCAGCTGCTTCCCTATGTTAGGGATGGAAGAGTCACTTCTCTTACATATTATTAATGCCACATTGCTATTAATAATGACTGAAACTTTTGAGCATTTACTATGTGCCAGCCACTATGTCAAGCCCTTTCCATAATTCATTTTAGTTACTTCTTGCTCTATCCCATGGGGTATTATTTATTATCTCCATTTTACCTATGAGGACACTGAGGTTCAGGGCACTAGAAGCTTACACAGCTAGTGAACGGACATGCCAGCATGCAAACCTATTTTGACAACTGTAAAGTCTATGATCTTCATCTCTATGGTTTTCTGAGATGATTTCATTTTATGAAAATATTGTCTTTACAGCCCAGTAAAAAAGCTTTCTCTGATTTTGAAAAACTAAGGCCCATAGGATTGTTGGAGTTATTAATATGAGGGGTAGTGGGGTTTTTGTGCTTGCTTCTTTGTTTGTTTGTTTGGGATTTTTTGAGACAGAGTCTCATTCTGTAGCTGAGGCTGGCCTGGGACTCACTATGTAACCCAAGCTGTCCTTAAACCCCTGCTATCTGTCTGCCTCAGCCTCCAAGTGTTGGGATTACAGGCATGCACCTTCATACCTGGCTGAGTGGTAGTTTTATGCACCTAATTGTCATCGAAAAGTCATCATTGCTGGGCACTACAGTGTATATGTGTAATCCCAGTGACTCGGGAAACTGAGGTAAGAGGGTCATGAGTTCAAGACTAGAGATAGACTGCACAACTTAATGAGATCCTGTCTCAAAATAAAAAAAGAAAAGGGATTGAGGTACAGCTCAGTGGAAGAGCACTTGCCTACCATGCAAGAGGCTCTGGTTTCAACTCCCCAGTACTGAAAAAAAAAAAAAAATCATCACTAATGGTTTAATAGGCCAGCAACATTTTGTTCATTCAACTCCTGGATGTAAGAAGATGATGAAAAGGAAGCCAGCATGGCCTCCAGGGGGTTCATGCTAATGCCCTCTTTAGCCATGCCTCCACCCTGGAATTGGCAGTCCACACTGCCTCTAAAAAGCTTCCTTATTTCATAGAAACCTAACGCAAAAGTGACAGAGCTGTCTGACAAGGCTAAGGACTGCTGGGGTTTTTGAAGGAAAAGAGCAATTTCAGAAAATGAATCCTGTGGTTTAGAAAAAAGTCAGCTGAACTTATGATCTGAGCTTATATTGCTCTGTTCTATTTTCTTAAAGAAAGAAGAAGAAGGAAGGAAGAAAGAAGAAAAAAGTGTTCTCAAAACAAAACAAAACAAAAGTTTCTTAGGCTTGGAGAATTATTGTCCATCTGTGGAGCCTGCAACCTTCTGATACACCTAAACTTTTAGAGTCAAAAGGGGACATTTAAAGATAGCTTTTTCATCTTAAATTTTACAGAAAGAAAACTGAGGCTTCAAGGGAACCTGGGACCATACAACTAGTTAGTGGAAGCTGGCATCTAGTTTTCCTGTCATTTCTATCTCACCTCTCCTTTTTGCTTTCGCTTTGTGAATACAGCGTATTCATAGGCCACTGGGGGGTGGGGAAATGAGATAATCTTTACTTCTTTAAGAAAGGCCAATGAGAGCTCTAAACTTTCAGAAAGAAGAGACTCAAATTATTTAATCCAATTTCAGGAATAGCCTTGATTTTATTAGCTGAGGGAATGAATGAAGAGGAAAGGCCCTACCATGCAAGATTTATATTGTTTTCCACAAGAGGAGAAGGAAAATGAAAATTGGCTTAATGGGGATTTAAACTTATAATTTGAGTCTTCATCTCAGTTCAGAGAAACAACCCAGAGACAAAAAGTCAGTGGATCCTGGCAGTGATATTCTGTGTTAGTGAGGAAAGACAGTCATCTGCCATTTCTTCAGGGACTCCCTAGGACAAAGTCTCTTCTGGTATGGAAGTCTTAAAAGGGTTCTATTCATTGGAATCTCACTGGTCTGAAAAAATTGCTAAGGGGAGCATGAGCAATGTACAATGAAATGCTTGTATGGAAATGTCATAATGACACCTATTAAGAAAAAAAAAGAAAGAAAGAAAGAAAGAAAGAGAAAAAAGTGCTACTAATAAGGACTGAAACTTTTGTTTCACCAGACCAGATAGCCAAACTTAGAGGGAATAGCCCTAGCAAAGATATGACTAGTGATGCTGATATTAAATTCCCAGGTGAAGTATTTGTAGCTGAAAATGGAGAGAAGGAAGGAAGACTGGAGCCATACCAATTCAATTTGCATATACTGATTGATAACTATGTAGTAGACACCAAGAGATAAATCAAACCTGTCCCATCCCTGGGAATGTGTGCAGATAAATAGGAACTAGCAACCAGGGAGCAACTCATATCCAGGATTCAGACACCAGCATGCAAAACCGTCCAGCATCCCCAGCAGCTCATTTCCATTCTTAGACTGTTGTTCTGCTACATTGATTGGGCAGAACAGCTCACTCCTATGGGCTACAAAACTCCCTAACTAATTAGCAGCAAACAGATGTTAACCTAGAAGCTGGGTGTTGGACGAGACACACATAGCCAGCCAAAGGCAGACAATGTTTAAAAGAAAGAGAAATTCCAAGTCAAGTGAAGCACCCAGTTCTCTTCTCCAGATGTCATCAGTGCAAACAGGAAGCAGGCCCTGCCCCCAGAAATCCAGTTCGGTAAGTTCCCCTACTTGATCAAGCCTTCAGTGACCCAGAAAAGGGACCATTTGCTTGTGTTAAAACAAAAACAAGTAGCATTACCCCTGTCATGGGATCTGATCCAGGCCAGTGCCCATTGGATCAATCAACCTTTTAAAAATCTTTTTAGTATAAATTTTCAGCTACAATCATGAATTAAAGATGTGAGGGAGAGAAAAATAGTACATCGCTTCCAGTAGTTAACACTAGATCTAAAACCAAAGTGTGATACTGCGTTAATCTCCCTGTTGAGGCCTAGTAGAAATTGAGTCAAATTTGTTTTAACCATTACTGGTCTGACAAACATTAAAGATTCTTGAGTTTTGTGGAAAAGAAAAAGGGAAATGACTTCAGTGGGGAGAGAGGAGGCAGGGTATAGCTAAATCAAACTTCAAAAAAACAAAAAACAAAAAGTCCAGAACTTTCCACTGAAGCCTTGTGTCTGATTGCTAAATAATAAGTGACTTACAGGCCTATTTTGTTCATCCCCCTACATATATATTTCCAAGTGATAAGTGCTTTGTATGTACAAAACAGTGGATATGACAAAAGGTGGTCTCCATAGCCATTAGGGTCACTCTGTAATTATCTAAGAAGAGCCCCACAGAGGGTGACAGTGGAACACAGCCTCTCACTACTGATACAACACTTGTGGCTGAATGTTCTGCATTTGCCATTTTGAAACTCCTGTCATTTTATCTTTGCATCTGTGTTCTGTAAAGGAAGTCTAATAGGATGATGGAGCAAGTGCCTGGAAGCTTAGAGCCTTGACTCTCTTGCAATCCCACTTACTATACCTTCTCACATCTTCAGATGAGTTCTTGACTGTCTGCTGTCACCTGGCATCCTGGGTGCCACCAGACCTCCTCTCCCCTACTCCTATCCTGTGGGATTACTGTCACCCTCCACATAGGGTGGCAACCAGACTGCAATAGTGAGGGTGATTTGTGTTCCACAGCTGCTCTGTGGTCCTGGCTGTTGTTGTTGTTGTTAGGTGCCATTGAGTCAAGTCTGACTCATAGCGACCCTATGTACAGCAGATTGAAGCACTTCCCGATTCAGTGCCAGGGACACAATCTTATCTATGTTTAAGCCCATTGTTGGTCCTGGCAGGGACCTGGATGTAGGCACAGGGAGGGTTGGGGGTGTTTGTGCACCCATGACATCTAAGGTTAGGGCAAGGTGGTAGCAATCTGCCCTGGACTGGCAGTGACACTGCACATTGGGCTGGTGACTTGGTGACAGCCTCTTGACCATCCTTTATCCAGGTGCAGAGTTGCAATCCATTGAGAGTCACCAGTAGACCATAGGTTGGGGCAGTGGATTTATGAGAATGAAAAGATTGAATTCCTCATCCCAGACCATGGCCCTACATTTTCATTTTGCAAGGGAGCCTCTTGGTAAATGGTCAACTTCAAAGACTGGGGATGGGGAAGTGTGGAGAGAAGCCAGCTTAATGCAGTTTTTTATATGACACCTAGCTTGATATTTACCAAAAAACCTGTTGACAAATACATTAGAAGAATGAGAAATAAGTTCTTGCCCTTGAAGTGCTTATAATCTAATCGGAAATAAATTAAATTGAAATAGGTGAAACAATGAGAAGTTTCTCAAAAGCAGTGGAATTGGAAGTATGGCTTGAATGCAGGATTGAAGTTTTGAGGGGAAAAGGAGGAAGAAACTTGGTATATGTGCTCCAAAGTACAGGGCTGGGCATGAAAGTGGCCTTGTCACATAGAGGCCAGGGTGACCTAACAACAGGCTGACTTGATGATTGTGGCATATTTTTTGGCTCCAGGCCACTCACTCACAGCATCCTAGGGAACGGGGGATTCTGGTTAGAGGGGAAGATGTGGGAATAGGTGTGGCTGACTTGGATCGGTGATGAAAGCACCCAAAAGAATAAATGCTGTGGCTTAAGGTAGCCATAGGGTACATAAGATAAACTGCCTGAACAGTGGAGGGTAGTAAAGAGAAAATAGGTCAGAGCCTCTCGAATGTGTACACTGAGGTACAGCAGTTTGCTACTCCACAACAGAGCAGGCTGCTCAGAGTTTTCCCTAGATGGACAAAGAAGCAACCACGGGAACTGACCTTGTACTTAAGCAAAGGATGGAGGGAAGTCAAGTTTCACAGTGAGCTCAATGATGAGGGGAAAAGCAAATATTCTCTGGTGAAGGTTGACTTAATTAGCCATTTTAATAATTCATAAGTCTTTAAAATGTTTGCCAGAAGATTCAGAGCTCAGATTCTGCTTCTGGTGTTTAGCTCTGGGTTTTCTCTATCACAAATTGTGCTGCCTCATGGAACAGCAGCAGGAGCAAGCCTGGGAATACAAGGTTGGGGTTTGGCCAGAGTGTACACAGTTCTTAACCCTTTGGGGCTTAAAACCTCTTTGAATATCTGATGGAAATGCAGATATATATAAACCTAGGGCTTTCAATCTCCTCTGAGGTCCCCTTCTTGAATCCTAACTTAAGGAACCCTGATTTAGATGATCTATGATTTTTTTTTAAACTTATGCACAAACCAGGCTGTCAATATGTCACTTGAAAATGCTGTGACTTTTTGGGCTTGCAGGCACCCAGACTAGTGTGGATGTTTGCAAAGTGAGAAATACATAATGCAATATTTGTTCATCAGGCTGAAGCAATGTTAATGCAGAAAAGAGAACTGAATGAATTGAAAGCCATGAGTCAGCTGCCTCTCCGCCACCTGCTAGGGAGGCAGCCTGCCCAGGCTGAGTGGGTGGGCTCTGTAGTCAGCCTGGGGCCCTCAAATCCCAGCATAAGTACTTTGTGGCTGTGACTTGGGGGAGCAATTTGACCTGTCTTATCCATGCTCTCCCCATTTGTAAATTAAGGCTAATAAGATGTAGCCTATATCCTCAATTCTGAGGACAAGCACAGCCCACATCTGTAAATCATCATACACAGTCCTTGTGCCACAGTAGTGCTCAGCAAAGGTCACTGGTTACCCAGAGGTAACTCAATCACCCAGAGGGAGAGATGCTACAAATTTGGGGACACTGTTGATTTAATGCTGAGGGAGGGAATGCATTGTGGAGTGGCTAGAAACTCTCTCTGAACTGGCTACAGGATCTCTCCCTCCCCTCATCCCACCCTTTTCTGTCCCCTAAGGGACTGTAGGCTGGGCCTGTTGGCTCCTGGGGCTGCGGAGGCTCTTTGTGTTGCAGCCTTGGACTTCTCCCTTCCCTGCGGCTCAGGAGTGTGGAGGTGCAAGAAACAATGGCGTAAGACTCTGGGCTTTTTCTGGCTGCCAGCCTGACTGCAGCAGAGGAGGCAACAGAGGGGAGAGAGAGAGAGAGGGAGAAGGAGTGAGACACAGATGCGTTTCTCCATTTCCCCAGCCAGCAGCTGGCTGGCGATGTGGTTCAGGAGCACATAGGGAGCTGCCACGGGTCCCAGAGGAAATGCAGAGCTGGGCAATCTATGGCTCCTGATCTCCAGGGCCTCAAAACGCTGCCATGAAAACAGGTCTAGCAGGAGAAAGAAGAATGAGGAAGGGCAACATTGCTGGATGGATGCCCAATGTCCTGTCCAGTGTGGGGTCTGGATCTGTGAGGTCAGGATGATAGAAAATAAATGCTGGGCTAGGTGCAAGTGGCTCATCCTGTACTCTCAGCAGCTCAGGAGGCAGAGGCAGGAAGATCACAAGTATGAGGCCAGAGGCAACCTGTGGGTAACTTAGAGAGACCTTGACTCAAAATAAAAAAATTAAAAATGGGCTGGAGGTGCAGCCCAGTGGTAGAACACTTGCAATTGTATGTGCAGAGCCCTGGGTTCAGCCCTCAAGTACCACCACCAAAAAATAAATAAATAAATAAAGGCTACAGCTACCACATGCTGCCAAAGGATATAAAGCAGGTCAGCTTGCCTCTGAAATCTCCTCCCTCGGCTATGTGAAAACAGGAAACCTCCATAGTCCTAACTCTAGGGCCTGGGAAGCCATCCCCCAGCTCCCTACAATGTGCTGTGCACAGAGTGCCGGCTTAGTAAATATTTGCCCCGTGACTGGGAAGGAGGGAATGCTCCTTTCTTGGTTCTGGGCAGCTCTTGGCAGTTCCTGTGCACTGTTTGCCTTTCCTCCCACATTCCCCCCTGAGGAATCATCATCCCTCTCTTTGCTCAACTGAAAACAGGGCAGAGTAGTATGAAGTAAAGTGCCTGGTGTATATAAAGCTGCCTCAAATCTGCCCCATGTGGCCCCCGGTCTCCTTCCAAATGGCAACCTCCCTTTGTCTGAGGCTTTTAGAGAAGAAATAGGTCTCCTATTATTTAATCAGGCAGACGGAAGAGGAATGGATGTCTTGAGGTCCTCACAGCCCCACCATTGAGGAAGATAGCATCTGTTCAAGCTCCCAAGAAGGAGGGTATTTTGCATTTCTCAAGAAAGTTGGTATCCCAGAAACTGACAGTAGATCAGCAAGAAGAAGGTCTATAGTAGGCAGCAGGGAAGCTCAGCCAAGCTTGAGCCTCTGCTGAAGAGGAACCCTGTTGTCCTACGGAATTTACTAAGCAGAATCTCTTGGCCTGATTTGTAGTCGGTGACTTGAATACATTATCCAAAGCTGGATACCAAATAGGGAGCAAAATGAGACCCCTTCTCCATTCATTCCCAGTCACTGATTCAGTGATGTTGATGAACTGTGATTGTTAAGTTGAAAGGGCCTTGTCATCATGATTTTTCCATAGCATTCTAGCACAGCATATTATTTTCTAGCCAAGGCCCTAGGCATCCTTTTTAGCATGTTCAGTATGACATGTTCCCCAGGGTCAGCTTTTTATTTTGTTGCCATTTTAAGAGTATCAGAGCATGTATCAAGAATTAACATCTAAATAATAGATTTCTGGGTGGTTAGAGCCTATATTATTACTTACATTTAATAAATTCCCTTTGGATAGTAAGAACCAGCACAATATTAATTTTTCTTGCTGTCACTTGACAATATGAATTGGTTTTGTGTATTAAAGAGCTCATTGGATTGAATTTAGGAAATTGGTGAAACAAATTTGACTTCAGGGGGTTTGAATAATTGCTGTGTAATAAACATGTAAAGGCTAGGAAGCTAATTTATCATTGCTTTCGGTTTATTTATTTAAAAGTCCTTCATTATGGGCATAAACAGGCTTTATTAAAGATTATGAATCCAATTTCCAAATGAGCTGTAAATGGCTTTCTATAGAGAGATTACTTGATTTGTTGTTTTCCTGAATAAAACATGTTTTTGCCCAGTGGGGCTATGTAGCCCGTATATCAATATTGGAAGATTATTCTGGTGTGCGTAGCATCTATGATGTGCAACGTTTGATTTGTTCTGTGATCTATTTGTCTTCACTCTCTTTAATAAACACTGAGACCAGCGCATAACCTCTTAAGACCTGCACTTCAATGAATCATAAAAGAATGTTTGTCTGTGTGGCAGTTTATCGTTTGAATGATAATTCTGGTTCCCTTTAGAAATGTTAAAGTGTCTGCTCTTCAAAACAGACTGCAGTGAAAGGCAGGAGAGATGCTGTGGGTCACTGCTGGGGAATCATAATTGACCTCAGTTTTTGTCGCATGGTAACAGACTGTCAGGGTATTAGATCGTTGCATACCACAGAACTACCAATATACTGCCCTGGAAGTCATGGGTGGGGGAAGGATTTTGCGTTTTCAATTTAGAAAATTACATAGAGCAGACAGACTCTTGTAGAGAGAGGCGGCCTGCCAGCAGAGCTGGCGCCTCTGGGAGAAGAGCCCTCCAGAAGGCTGCCATATTGTACAAACCTGTTCACTTTCAATCCTTTCATTGAAGGGTCATAACTCTCACAGCCCCATGCTTACTGGAGTGATGCACTACACAGATGCAAACACTGCAGAGGGAATTATGGTCTGGGTGAAATATCACAGAATGCTGGAGCCAGGAAGGACCTTAGGAAGTTATTTATTTTAATTCCCTCAAGGCTAGTTGGTGTATTTTAATATATTAAAACTGTTGTCTAAGGAGCTAGAAAAGTTAATTGTCTGAATAGATGAGATTCCACCTCTCCCAGGAATCCTGTTTGTTGTTGTCATTTTATGCCTCATAAAACTCCAGAATGAAGAATGTAAAGTTCTAGTGAAGGGGAAGCCCTTATCCAAGGTCAGTTTTGGAAGAAATGTGTCCATACTGCTAATGACAGTATTATGTCCACTCTATATAATTCAGCAACTTTGTTTTCTGTATGTATGTACGTATGTATGTATGTATGTATGTGTATGTATGTATGTGTTTTGAGACAGGGTCTTGCTATGTAGCCCAGGCTGGCCTCAAACTCAGGATCCTCCTGCCTTAGTCTCCAGAGTGCTGAGATCACAGGAGTGCACCCCCAAGCCTGGCTAGTTTAACAACTTTAAAGCAGTCTCCAATGAAAGGGCTTAGGCACCTCAGACCAAACTAAATTGGTCCATAGACAGAACTGGTTTTAAGTCTATTGTCTTCAAGATTTTAACTTGACTCAATCATTCTATCGTAAAATACACATAGTTAAAGTATTTACTTATAAATGTGCACCAGCTACAGGAATGAGTCATTCTAGACTAGTATAAGAAAGCAAATCAAACTGTCATCTTAAGGGAGCCTGCCCCTTGAGGTAGAGGGTAATGAGAAGCCTGGAGACTGGGCTACTTTTAAATCTCCTCTTCAAGTCCCAAATTTTCTCTCCTCTTCCTAACTCCCAGGAAATTCAAGTTTGTCATTTTTCTCTCTCCATTGGAACGTAAGTCTCTTTTACCAGAAGTTTCAGATAACCCTAACGCTCAGCCACTTCTGATCACATCTATAACCAGGTATTATATTGGATATATTATGTAAATGCCAAGCACAACAGAATAATCTTCCAATATTGATATATGTTGTTGTTGTTGATTGGTGCTGTCGAGTCGGTATCCGATTCATAGCTACATATATTGCCTACTGGGCAAAGTTATGCTTTATTCAAAAAAACAACAAATCAAGTAAACTCTCTGTAGAAAGCATTTACAAGCTGAGTGTGGTGGCACACACCTATAATCCCAGCACTCTGGGTGCTGAGGCAGGAAGTTTGTGAGTTTGAGGCCAGCCTGTGCGACATAAAGACACCCTGACCCCTCCACCCAAAAAAGCCACTTATAGCTCATTTAGAAATTGGATGCATAATCTTTATTAAAACCCGACTTTACCTCTGCCTAGGCCAAATGTTCTGGCTGTCTTCCTCGTCTTTATATTTATATTTTCCAGGTGCTGATCATTGCACCTACTGTATAGTGGGCACTCAACTTTTCTCATTGCTGATAGTTTGCTGCTAAAATGGCTTTAGAGGGATTTGCAAATGTGTGTGTGTGTGTGTGTGTGTGTGTGTGTGGTACTTGGGGGTTGACCCAGGGATTCATACATATTTGCAGGTGCTCTACCACCGTGCTGCACCACTAGCCCATTTTTTTGTTGTATATTGAGATAGGGTTTTGCTAAATTACATAGACTGCCTCTGGCCTCAAGCTTGCAATGCTCCTGCTTCAGCCTTCCTGAGTCGCTGGGATTAGAGGTATGGGCCTTGGTGCCCATTTGGATCTGCAAATTCTGTATGAATTTAGGACTTTAATTTGACTCTCAGCAATAAACTTACTTTCTCTAACCCAACTTCTGTTTTCTATCTCATAAGAGATTATTTTCTGGCCATTATCTCTCTGGAAGTCATTATAATCAAGAAATCATGGATCTAAATCTTGCCCTCAGAAAGTTTTTATACTACTAACATAATAAAGAACTACTATATTTGGAATTCCTATATCCTACATGTTGCCTTGAATTGTATTCTAGTAGTTTCATGTTTATAGATTTTTGCATCTTCAGTTAGAATTGTTAGTTAGAAGAGGAACTTCCATTTCTATGTTCTTTTTTCTTTTTACTTTTTTTTCTTTTACACTGTGCCTAGTCCAATTCTGGGCACTGGTAGGTATAATGAATGGATGAGTGAATGAATATGAGTACTCAGAGGTAGAAATCTGATACCTACTAGCTGTGTAACTTTGGGTAAATTATATAAATTCTTTAAGCCTTAGCTACTCCATCTGTAAACTTGGATGGTTATAGAACTGACCTGATAAGTTTGCCATGAGGATTAAAAGTGATACTAAATTTAAAATTTTTAGCACAGTGCCTAAACACAGTAGATACAGTATTTGAAAATGTTAGTTACCACTAGTATAAAAAGAAATGATAACACACACACACACACACACACACACACAAAGAGGAAGTGGGGGTAACTGGAGTTACTATGGCTAGGTTAGAGAATTAGCAAGATTTTAAGCAGGCTGGAGATGAGCATTGGCTGTACATAGTATAGAAAGGATTAGATTGGAGCCAAAGATTCTAGACCTGAGTCTTGCTCCAATTAGATGCAAGACCTTGGGCAAATCATGTCAACTTCAGGGCCTTAATTCCCTCAGTAGAGGTTTTCATTAAATGACATCTGAAATCTCTTAACAATTAAATAATCTATATTTAAGAGAAGAGGTACCATTGCCGGGTGGGGTGGCACACGCTTATAATCCCAGCGGCTCAGGAGGTGGAGGCAGGAGGATCGCAAGTTCGAGACCAGAGGCAGTCTTTGTAATTTAGCAAGATCCTGTCTCAAAAAAGTTAAAAAATGAGCTGAGGGTGCAACTCAGTGGTCCAGGACTTGCAAAGAATGCAAGCACAAGGACCAGGGTTCAACCCCAAGTATCACCAAAAAAAAAAAAAAAAAAGAGAAGAGATACCTATGAGATCTCCTCTTCCCGCCCCCCCGCAATGGTCTTAAAATCATGAGCTCATGACCAGAGAGGCAATGAAACTTACCCCACATGACAAAGCTGATTGGTAATAATGTGGATGCAAATCTCTATCTCCTGGGTCCCCATACAGTTATAGGTCCTACATAAGGTGTTGAATAACACAAGAGACAGAAAGCAGTATGGCCTATGAGGTACTTGCTAGACGAGGTGGTAAAGGTATAAAGCAGGGCTTGCTGGCAGGAAACACCACTCGACACAGAAGGCTGAAGGAGATCCTTAGTCCATAAGGTGGATGCCCATCTGTCACCCCAGGTGGTACACACCTGTAATCACAGCACTTGGGATGCTGAAGCAGAAAGATCTTAAGTTTGAGTCCAGCTTGGGACACATAGTAAGTTCAAGGCCAGTCTGGGCTACATAAAGAGACACTGTCTCAAAAAGCTAAAATAATAATAATAAAATTTAATATGATAATGAAAACTAGGGATCAATAGTAACTAGAAATACTCCAGATTATTTTATTACTAAATGATACAATAAGTTCAGAAAGAATATATTCAAGTATAGAAACCATAACAAGAATGCAACATGAAAATTAACCTAGATGTCTGTTATATAGTCAAAATAATAGTCTTATGGGCTTTAATTGAATGTTAGAATTGTTGGGGACCTTAGGCAGTAGCTACTACCCTTTTTATATCCTGATCTTGGGGTTCCACTTTCCCAAGCCCTGAACTCTGACAAGAAAGCAGAGCTCATGTTTTTCCCCCAGTCTGCTCTGTCTCCCAGGAAGGCAGCACAGTGCAGCTGCAGCAGCGAGCACAAGGATCCGAGTGAGACTGCAGGAAGATGGGTGGTTCGGGCTACATCCCAACCCCCATGGATGGTCTGGGCTCATGTAGGATTTCCATCCACCTTCCATCCACAGCTTCCCAATGGGCTTTATAAGATGATCCACTCTATGATTTGGCCCAGTGTTCATTTTTTTAGAGCCTTAAATGTGATGCCTTGGGAGAGGCTAAAAGATACAAAGATCTGCACAGAGATGGCCTAATGAATTGAGTGTCAAGAGGAAGGCTCCAGGATAAAGACTACATTGAGTAGAATTTCTAAGGACCAAGGGAAAGGCAGTGAAGCATTTTTGGACAAGCTGAGTACAAAAATACAAATGATAACTTTTAATATGTTGAAAATGGGAAAAGAAATTCATTTAAAATCTCTGAGGATCCTCGAATAAAATAGCAAATTGTAGGTGTCAATAAGTTGAGTGTTGAACATTTTGTGCCAGAAAGCAAGAAAGAACCCTGCAACTGATGGAGACATCAGTTGACTTGAAAAGTTCAAACTGGTCAAATCTAGGATAATCTGAGCAACAAAAAAGTGAAATGTAATTGACTTTAATGGACTGAATTGAGACTAAAAGTCAACAACAACAACAACATCCACCAGTCAATAGTAATGTTCACAAAAGGAGAAGAGGAGAAAGGAAACTACTCTTTTATAAAAAAGAATCATAGCTAATCCATATATAATAGATTATACAATAGAAAACCTTAATTTTGCAACTCACAATGTAATTATTGATTTAGACAACCACCATTAATGGACAATAAAATCACCAGAAGAGTGAAGAGTTGTTGGGAAATAGGATAATTACATAGAGACAGAGTATTGCTTCACAGATTACTTACTAATTAAAAGTAGACACTACCTTTAAAATGGTGAGATCTGGTAGTTGCCATCTTAAGTAAAGGATCAATTTTATCATCACTGGTGGGCCAATGCTATTATATGCTCTTTCGATTATACAATGTGAAATATATAAATATTACCACTGACGTATTTTGTCTAAAGTCTTTAACTTGAATCTTGCCAAGTCTTTAGGTCTGCATTGTAGTTGGCAGAGAATATAGGAGAGAGAGGAACAAGTTAAATAATATGAGGAAACAATCAGGCAAATCTAGAAGGTAAGCATTTTAAAACTAAATTGTCCTGGATTCTTTCAGACTATCAATGTCATGAATAAAGAAAGTTGGAAATCTGATCTAGATTAAAAGAATTGAAAAAGCACAAGGAAGCTTAACCTTGTCATGACAGGGTAATGTGGGCTGTGGACGTGAACATTGTACAATGATATGCTCAGTGGTAGAGCAATGCCTAGTATATGCAAGGCCCTTGATTCATCCTCCGAGTACTGAAAAAAAAAAACAACCTTTTTTCAGGAGCAATTTGGGAAGTTTAAATATAGACTGGATCTAAAATGATGTGGAGGGTTTTTGGAGATAGTCTCACTATACATCCATCACTGGCCTAGAACTCACTATGTAGACCAGATGGGCTTTGAACTTGCATCGATCCTCCTGCTTCTGCCTCCTAAATCCTGGGATTACAGGCATGAGCCACCCCACCTGGCTGTGAGAATATCCAATTTAGGGCTGAAGTATGATACCTGCAACTCTCTTTTAATGGTTCACCCCCCAAAATCTGCACATCTGTATTTGGTGTGTGTGTGTGTGTGTGTGTGTGTGTGTGTGTGTGTGTGTGTGTAGAGACAGAGACAGAAATAGAGAAAGAAAATATGATAAAAGTACAGTTTTTTAGCTTAATTATCTGGTGGTTAGTTGCTTTAATTCTTAATTTCATGAAGCTATTATAGTCGTGAATGATAAATTCTCTAAATAAGATAAGAAAAATATAATTTAAAAACAGTGCAAAAATCATTTATACTATTTTTAAATTGTATTTTGATGAGAGAAGGATATGGCAATCCATTCCCGAGGCAATCTAGAAACAATCAGCCATTGAAAACCCTATGAGGGTCGCTATGAGTCAAACACAACTCAACAGGACCTAACTAACATCAACTACAATCCACTTAATATATTTGGGGCTGGGATTTAGCTTAGTTGGTGGAGGGCTGCTCAAAAATGGGAGAAGGACGTGTCAATCCACTCTTAAGGCAATCCTGAAACAATCAGCCATTGAACACCCTGTGACGATCGCTATGAGTTGGGCATGACTCACAGCACCTAACAACAATGACATTTATTCAACAAAATTTATTGAGCATCAACTACATCCCAGCACCATGCAAAGTTGTGAGGGATATAAACATGCAGTCCCATAAAGAACTCAGTCTAACTGGGGCAACCAACTTGTAAAGAAACAGTATCATAAAACATTTTAAGGATATTCTGAGAGATAGTGATTATTTCTCTTTGGGCTACAGAGGGTGGGATTGCTGGAGTTAAAAAGACAAGGCAGGGGATATGATGTTTGGACCACGTATGAACAAATACCCAGCAGGCATTGGAAAAGGGAGAAGGAAACACATAAGCAAAGACATGGAAGTGGGGAAGAGCATGGCACATCCAGGTACCTGACAGTATATTAGAGTGGCTTGGGTGACAGGATGAGGGAGGCCCATTTCAGTGTAATTGGAATAGACAGTTCAGGATGAAAAAATAAAGGGTTCAATTTGGATTGTGATGTTTTAGCGCCTCCAGAGAACTTGCAAGCAGCATTTTCAGGACTGCCTCTAGGGTCTGGGCAAGAGAAGGCCTGCCTTAGCCTCCCTTTTGAGGGTCCCGCTCTGGCCCTCCTCCACATGTGTCTCTCCATTCAGGGCCAATAGCACATCCTCACCCACAGCATACCCCTCAACCTTCTTCCCTTCTAGACTATTCCAGCTCCCAAGGATCACAGAATTCCCTGCTCACATGACCCACAGTCTGCTTCCCAGGTGTATATAGGGTTCTCCCTCAGTTCACTCTCCTAGGGATGTGTACTCCAGAGGTGCAATCTGTTCTCTGGAAAGTGGCCCTGAGAATGTTGATGATGGAGGTTGATGATATCTCTGTTCCTTTGTGTTTCTTTGCTTTGCCGCAAACATCCCTTTTCTTTTTTTCCAGTCTACTCAAATGCCTACTGTCCCCTAAAAGTCTATGAATGGAAATTTCATCCCCAAATTCATGTGTTACTGGTATTTGGAAGTAGGACCTTTGGAAAGTAATCAGACATAGGTCAGATCATGAAGATGGAGTCCCATGATGGCATTAGTGGCTTTATCAAGGGGGAAGAGAGACCCGACACAGCATGCTTTTTCTGTCTCATCGTGTGAAGCCTTCTGCCATGTTATGATGTGGCAAAAAGGCCCTTACCAGATACCAAGCTGCATGTTGGAGCCATGTTCTTAGACTTCCCAGCCTCCAGAACCATAAGCCAAATAAACTACTGTTCCTTATAAATTACTCAATCTTAGGTATTTGTTATAGCAACAGAAAATGGACTAAGATACTATGGGTCACATTCTCTAGGAAGTCTTCCCTTTACCTGTTAGGCTGTAGCCCATGTGCTTCATCGTCTCCTCTGCTCACTTTTATCACAGCACATTTATAGCACATAATAGGCTACTAGTATTTATTGAATGAGCCATCATGGCTTCTAGGGTGACCAAGCACCTTCACTTAGAACTGTCTGGTTTTAACACTGAAAGTCCAACATTCCAAGAGGAAAGCCTTTAGTCTTAGAAAACCCAAGTGGCTGGTCACCTTAAACTAGCATCTTGATTTTTTGATAAGCAAATTCATGAACAGTAAGTAGCATGTCAACATCAAAACTGAAGGCCCTTGTGACTTTTCCTATGTGTGTATGAGTGTAAACTCCTTGAAGATGTCTGGAAGATTCAGTTTTTTCCCTATGCTCTTCAACCCTCATGGAGCTGAGAATGCAAAAGACAAAATGTGACATGCTGGATTTTTGTTTGTCATGGTTTGGAACTTAAGTATATCCAAAAGGTGATGTGCTGAAGGCTTGGTCCCCAATGCAGCAATTTTCAGAGGTAGGGCCTTTGGGAAGTGACTGGATCATGAGGGCTCTAACTTCATGAATGGGTTAATTCATTAATAGTTTCATTGCTTAATGGATTTTGGATGAGAGGCTTCATTATGACAGTAAGCTGTCTTTGCTTCCTGGCTGTCATGAAGTGAGCAGCTTTGCTCCATCTTGTACTCCTACCATGATATTTTGCCTCACTACAGGTCCAGAAACAACAGAGCCAAGTGACCATTGACTGAAACCTCAGAAACTATGGGCCAAAAATAAATCTTTTCCCCTTTTTAAGTTTTTTTTTTTTTTTTTTTGGGGGGGGGGTATTTTGCCACAGTCATGGAAAACTAACACATTGTCCCAGCCCTGTTTTGCCCTATGATGCTCAAGGAAAATAGCTTAACTTTTGCAGCCGGAGCTCCTCATCAGAACCACAGAAGAAAATGGTTTCAGATCTATTTTCTTCATTCTCTCAGTGTTGGTACGTAACAGTACACATTCAACATACATAGATGAGAGTTGATCCATTATATATGATCATGACCAATACTTTGACATTTAGAGCTTTTTTTTTTTCCTGTTAAGAAAGCTATAAGCACTACAATCAAGAATGTTACTCTGATTGTCCATCTGTCCTTGTTCATTAGTGCAGTGGGCTGGAGGAATGAAGCTATGGGAAAGAAGTTGTCAAAAGATAGGTCTGTGTTATCTCTCTTTTGCAAACAAGGACGAGGGCTAGAGAGGAAGTACATTCTCATTTTCCCAAGATGGGTAAAGGTACAGAACTATAAGATCTCACCACTGGAGGATTGCTGCTATTGTTAGGTGCTATTGAGTTGAATCCAACTCATAGTGACCCTATGTATAACAGAACAAAACAGTCCCCGACTCTGTGCCATGCCCAGCACTATGTCAGTGCTTCTCTGCTATTCATAGGGTTTTCAATGGCATATTATTTTTTCAGGATTGTATTGGGAGTGGTGCCAGGTCCTTATCATGTTTATATGATGCTGGGGATTGAACTCAGGGCCTCAGAGAGTGCAGCACAGCACCCTACCACCTGAGCTAAACCCCAGTCCCCATTTGAGGATGGGGGAATAAAAAGACACCTCGTAGGCCATGACATGTTAGTAAGCATTGACTTTGCTTCTTAGCTGGGAGTTGCCAAAGTCAGGCAGCACTGGATGTCATGTTGTGGAAGACAAATGCTCTATAAATAAATTGACTTGGAAAAATCTCAAATACGCATAAACCATAATGGCTTTAAATGTAACTCTTGACATTTCTCTCATTTTCTTTCTCTTCTTGAGAGGTCAGCAAGGAATGTTCTGCAGGAGATGCCTTACCAAAATTCAGCCTAAGAAGCTGAAAGAACTTTTTCGTATCCTCTGTTTAAAAAACAAATTTTATTCCCAAATATTTGCTGAAAAGCTCCTGGATGCAATATATACCTCTCTGAGCACACTCCTGTATATTACACTTAAGCTTGTGCTTACTATATGTTATTCATCAATCCTTTTGAAATCCTTTTAATGATTATTCATTTTGTCATTCAATTTCCCGCCATTAACAATTTCATATGTAAAATCACTGCAAGCTAATAGGGTACTGTGCAAAGAGAATATTTTTAGTGACTCACCTGAAAGAAAAGATCATTGATGGGTCTTCCAGTTGAGGATCTGAGGAGGAATCAGGACAAATTTCTGAGGCACACTATGGAAAGACTTGTAAGCTACCAGAATGCAGAGTAATTGAATGGTGGCCTCAGATTCTGAAGTAGAGGTGCCCACTTTTAAGTAACATTCTGACTTAGTGGTATTTACTTCACTTGAAGAATAAGGTTAATTAACACAGCCCCCATCATCATTACATCAATCCGTTAACAAGAACAACAGAAACACAGGAATCTGATTTTTCATTGAACGGTCATTCATGTGAATGGGTCACAGGGTTGTCGATGCTAATTAGAAAAGCGCTTAATGCCTGGTTTGTATGATCGAAAGAGGAGCCAAGCAAAGAAAATACTTTCAATGGTTTGAGAAAAAATCTAATTTGGCTAAAGGAGGTTAAATTGCACTGAAATCTTCTAAGTAGGTGCAGATAGCTGCTCAGAAGCATTAAAAAATGGTCTTGCTAGATAGGAAAATGTTCTGAAGGAAGCCTTCTTTTTCAGTAAGTGAGACTTCAC
This sequence comes from Pedetes capensis, assembly GCA_007922755.1. Lineage (NCBI taxonomy): Eukaryota > Metazoa > Chordata > Mammalia > Rodentia > Pedetidae > Pedetes > Pedetes capensis. The sequence continues at coordinate 112,764 of VMDO01002398.1, read as the reverse complement.
TTTGGCTTGCTAAAAATGCTGTTCACATGCCTGTGCTTTTTACTGGCAAATTCTTTTCGGCCTTGATATTGCTTAAGAGAATTCTTTCTGAGTTGTGATTCTACCATCAACCTTCTCAGGAACTGCATTTTGAGCATTACCCTAGTTTCTCTTTGAGTTCCCAACGACCTCTCTGCTGTCTACTTTGGGATCCCAAAAACAAAATCAAGGGGCTATTTAAGGAGATCAGTCTCACAGAATCTCCCGTATGGTGCGTTTTGAGTGACTTTTTCTGATAACTTATTGCCGGCAAAGAAAGGGAAGTATAAACGGGAGCTCCTTTCGGATTAGTCAGTTGAGGATTTGCCCTTATTCAGATTTCCATGGGTTCTGTAAAGCAGTGAAACGGAAAATGAGTGGCCCCCACGAAGCAGTAACACTAGGCTGAGAAGCTGAGCGCGGGGTGTTTATCCGGGTCATTCAACTGCAATTTTTTTATTGGCTTCAGGTGCTTTTGTCTACTCCGTAATAAGAGGCGGGAAAGTGTGCGTGTGTTTGTCAGTGCGTCCGGCAGCGAAAGATGGGTGGAGGAGGAAGGTTCTTTACTCAGGCGCAAAGCAAGCGACTCTGCCTCCTAGCGCAGTTGCCAGGGCAGTCCGGCCCTTGCAGCAACGGCAAAAGCAGCCCCGCGTCTCGGCGGCGGCTGTGAGCTCGAGTGACGCATTGCAGGTATGAACCAGCCAATCAGAGTCCGGCTCAACGACTATAGCTAAGTGCGTCGCAACCACGATGCTCCTCCGCGCCGCAAAGTAGCGCCCCTAAGGGGTGACTCCACCGGACTTTTAACGGCTCGCCGAGGAATGAAACCCACTTACGTCATCCGTTCCCTCATCTCCCTTTATCTCTTGCCTAGTCGACTAAATGACTGTGGATAAAAGGGTCTCGAGGAGAGCTTGAGAGGAGGGGGCTGGCCGGGACTCGTTTGCGATGTTCCGTTATCTGCCATGCGGCGGAGGGATCTGGCGGAGGGAGGTGTTTATGAGGCGCTGGGGGCGGAGGAGGAGAATTAGTCCGAGTGGAGCAAGCGAGCTGAGTGGTTGTGTGTTCTCGTCTGGGAAACCGGTAGCGCTTGCAGCATGGTGAGTGCGTCGCCAAGCTGCCCGCGCTTGGCCTGTGGGGGGCGGGGGAAGTGGCTGAAACGAATTGAATAAAGAAAAGGAAGTCACCTCGTTGATATTCCCAAGGAGTAGTCTCCACTGGAGAAGTAGCCCAAAACAGGCGGGGGGCCCCCGCCACGGTTGTGTCGCAGGTGCTCCCATTCTTTTCAGGAGGGCTTTCTCTAGTGAGTTTGGGGCTGGGCGTACAGCCTCCGAGGCCATGAGGGTCCTCCGGGGCTCGACTGGTGGAGGATGGATCTGGGTGCGGGGCAGTTTGGCACAGGAGGGAGGCGAGAGAGACAGCGCCGAGTGCTTTCTGGCGGGCGTCTCGAAAGGCCAGCCTGGAGGCCAGATTCAAACCCCAACGGACGGTTAGTGCGGGCTCCTGCAGGCGCCTTTGTGCGCTCGGCCGCCATGCGCCGTGGGGTGGGGGAGAACGGAGGAGCGCGCGGGGCCCCGGGGCGAGTGCCGGGGCTGCCGTTAGCCCGCATCCCCCGCGTGCCGGGGTCCGGGGTGGGGGGGGGGCGCGCGAGCGCCGGCGCTCTGTGTGGGCCGAGCCCGCGCGGCACAGGGAGCGGCCGGTGGGGGTGGGGCGGGCGGGTGCCGCGCGGGGCCGGGAGCCACCGCCCCGCTCGGCGCAGCTCGCGCCCCAGCTGCTGCGCTGGCACCTGCAGGACTGCGGAGGTCTCCGCGGCCGGGTGGGCGCGGGATGGGGGTGCTCGACAGTTTTTACATCCACCCCTCCCCCTTGCAACTCTGCTCATGCTCCTCTTTCTGGGGTAGTCTTTCAACACTCTGGCTGAATGTTAGAAAAAAATTATTTAATGGTTTAATCGTCGAAGGTGATGTGCTTCCTGCCTGAAGTCAGGCACATCCTCTAAATACACATCTTGTGAGGAAAACCAGTCGGCTCCAGCTTGGGTCTGAAAGTGAGCGAAAGCAAGCTCTAGGGAAAGTCTTTATTTTCAGTTAACAATTGGATGGATGTCTTTGAAAGGGACCACTGTCTACTTGAGTACTCACGTGCCTTTCTAATATTAAAGAACCACCACCACCACACACGGCGTTCCTTGAATATTATTTCCTTTTGGAAGGGGCCAGCCAATTTTAACGTAGGACTCAATTCATTTATGCAGTAATGGCTGTCAGATACTGTTGGGGCTTATGGGGGAGGAGGAAATTTTAGAAAGCATTTTTCTGTCACCTAAGACTGGGCAGCCTATTCGTTCTTGTAAAAAAAATAATGAGCGTATAATTTGCAATACTTATTTTGTGGTTCCCTCTGCCAAGTGATTACAGCGATGGGTGTGTCCAGGAGGCAAGGTGACATCTTAAACGGGAGTTGGGTATCCTTGCCAAATGAAACCTCCAGTCTGTATGGGTGTGGGGAGAGTTCACCTTGTATAAAACCAGCTAGTTTTTAAGTTTGATGGGTTCTTTCCGTCCTAGTATTTTAAGTTATTCTGAGCTTGCATATGCTGGCTGAATTTGTTCTTCAGGCGAACAGAGTGTACATTATAGACATGTAATCAACATCCCAAATTGTGTAGTAAGTTAAAAAATTTTAAATGAGGGATAAAATTTTAGATTTTTCTCGGGAATGTATAATTTGTATTTAAATATGTTTATGGTCCCTTGCCAGTGATAAGTTTTTGTAGTTACTTTTTGCCTCATTGATGCATTGAAGGTTTTTGACGTTTGTTAAAATCGACAGTCATTAACATATTAGTTTGAAAATTGCCCTCCGGTAATTTTATGATTCCAAGATTTTGAGATTTTAAATTTGGACTCAAAAAAAAAAAAAAAACCCAAAAAACATTCAATATAGAAGTATGTAATAAGATTGTTTGTAAAGCTCTTGAATTTATACATAGTTAGTGTATGTTTATTGAAAGGGGATTGTTTCCTGAAGACTTGAGGCCAGAGTGATAAGTAGGAGATATAAAGAGGCAGAATACTTTGTCACTTTAAAGAATTGCCCCTTAAGTTGGAAGATCTGTTTGTATTAAACTCAAAAATGACAAGAATTTGTTTTGGGTCTGTTGCAATACAGAAAATTGTAGCTTCAGCTAGAATTTCGGCCATTGATAAAGATCCTAACTCTTATGAAGTCACTTTGTTCCAGTGGTTTCTCTTTTGGCCTAAGATGCTGCATGATAACTGCTGATATGTTAGAATTAAGTTATCTTTTTATCCTGTTGGAATAATTTAGATTGTTTTGATACAGATAAAAGAAATATTGTGACTTACATAATTGTACAAAAAATTTGTATATGAAGCTTTTGCTGTAGCAAAGTATTTTTGGGAAAAGAACAGGAATAAATGAAGGATAGCGGTTTGTGTTCCATGTCAAGGACGCATAACAATTATTCAGATAAGAACTTCACACTGTTTTAAGCATTTCACCATATAAACTTCAAGAGTATTCATCCCTATTTTTAAATGCCACTTAGCAAATATTTAATATGTACACAGTGCATTCTTTTCAGGACACTTTGGTAATATAGATTAGTACTTCTCAGTGATCATGTATCACCAGTGGTTCCCCAAAATATTATAGTTTAGTAGGTCTGGGTGGAATCTGATAATACACAAATGTCTAGAAGTAGTCTCATGAGTGACAAGAGTAGTAAGAAAAACTATATTAATAGTTGCAGAAATAAATGAGTAAGAACTAGTCATCTCTCTGGCGAATTAATCTTTACTGAGATAAACACATGTTAATGAGCTTGGGTTTTCCCAGAAGTATAATTCTGGTTCTTCTAACTAAGAAAATGGCATTCTCCATAGACATAAAGAAGAATCAAATATACTTGGTTGTAATTGGAAAAGTTAGGGTGGTAGAAAATCTTGTGTTCTTGCTTTTAGAAAGTTTTGATCTGTTTCTGGTAATGTTTATTTTAAAACCTTAAGCTTAGGTAAGAAAAAAATACAAAAAAACCCTTCAAACCCTTCCAAGCAAAATTGAGAGCTTTTAGGTCATCTAAGAAATAAACAGTCATTTTCATGCTTAGTTTATTCCTTGAAGTTCACTTTTGTTATCTGTTCTAAGATTGCATTTGCCTAGAGATAGGGAGCTGGACTAGATGGGATGAGGTCCTTAAATTTTGACTTCACAAATAAAATTGGACAGTTACAAAGTTTATTTATAGCAAACATCCTTGTTTCTTCCTGAGGCTTTTTTCATCTTTCATATATATGAGCTTTCCCCACATTTCTTCTCCCCAGCATGTTGAGAGGATAACTTCCCATCTGCCTTCCTGTACATAGCACTTATTCCTTCAGCGCTTATGCATGCTACTGTGCCTGCCACACATTTAACTTAACATTTTTGTCTTAAACTGGTTTCACCTGCCTCATCTTTTTCTAAGTTGTACTTTGTGATTTCAGTTAGTAGAAGTAAATTTTCTCCACTTAAAATGAGCATGGAACATGGTGGGTTTGCTGTAAAGAGCTTAATAATGCCATGCATACCTACCATCTGAGTGGAAATTGAGCTGGTCAGATTGGTATTTAACATTGTGGGTTCTTTGATTAATTTGTATAAATTAATGGTTACCATTAACTAGCCCTTTAGATAGTCTCTCAGTTACTCTGCATAACCCTTGCATGGTATATTGTTATTTGTATATTACAAATGAAGTTGACTGTGAGAAGTTGGGGAATAGGTCCAAGGTCACACAGCTATTAAGTGGCAGAGCTGGGATACCAGCCCAGCTATGATTCAGAATACCATGTTCTCCCCAGCCCCATGCTATGTGGCCATTCCTTTAGAAATGGAGACTAACCAAGTAAACATCAACTCATTTGATTTACTGGACTAAGTCTCATTCCTAGGGAAAACTGTGTTTACCTTTACCCAAATATTTGTTGATGGAGGATTGGGGCTTGTAGGGATAAAAGTGGATAAATTTTTATCTTAGAACCAAGTTCAATTTGCATCCTGATCAAATCATATTTGGGTTTTTTTGAGATAGTCTTGCTATGTAGCCCAGCCTAGCCTTGAACTCATGATCCTGCCATGCCCAGCTCATATCAAAATTGTTGAGCAGGGAAAGAAACTTCTGTGTTCCTTCTCAAATTTCCTCATGCTGTGCTGTAGAGAGAATATGAAACCATTCCACATTAAGGTGTTACCATTCTCAGGGTTGTGTTCATGTATTAAAGAATGACACCAGGCAGTGTTTGTTATTTTCTCCCCAAGTGAATGGACTAATCACGGTACACTTGATTCCACATTGGTAGGGATTTTAGGTAGGAGGCTGTTTCTTGACAGTGCCCCTTAGTCCCACGTAAATTGAATCATGGACTTAAATATTCATAAGTAGTGAAACATGCAAAGGTGAGAACTATAAGAAACAACCTTAATATTTCACAAATATTTTTATATATTATGCTTTTAAACTTAAAAGGGGTTGGGATGCCTGACACTTCTGGCTCCATTAGATCCTAATGTTGTCTGCCCCACGTTGACCTTGTGCAAAGATAACCTGAGACTGAAAAAAATACTTAAAACAATACCAAGTAATTCTTCTCTGTGCTGTAAAAACATCACAAGTGTTAGGCTTACTTTGGGGTTTCAAAAATCAAGAGAAAGTGGATGTGACTACTTAGCATTTGTTAAATATTGTGGTTCAGATATTCAGAACCTTAGTTTTTTTACATTTGCCTGCCAGGTGAGAAGTAGTAAAAGCTACTGGTACCTTTTGTAGGTGTAAGAAATTGCTGTCATGTCAGAATGGTGTGTTTAACCATTTATGGAAGTAATTTTCAATTTGGGATTTTTAAATATCAGCTTTCATTCAGTGGCAATTTGTAGTAATGGTTTTTGTACCTGCCATAGAAGGTTAACTAAAATTTAGATGATTTTGGAAAGAGAAACAATGTTTTTATTGGATTCTATTGCTTTGGAGAGTAATAACTTCAATTAAACATTCTAGTGTGCCAGATTTGCTTACTTTTAATTGTGTATAAAATTTAGATTTTTTTTTAAAAAAAAGTATACTTTCAGAGTATTCTGAAATATTTGCATTTCTTAAACTTTGAGTCAAGACTGCTTAGCTATGAAGGTTAACCAGATGTGTGCATTTTCTACCCACTTGTGTTGGCTGTTCATAGGCAATATTGAACTAAACAAAGCTCTCCACATACTGTGAACCTTGAAAGTTTAAAATTTCTCAGTAAGTCATTAACGTACCTTTTTGATCTCTTTGTAGGCTGACCAACTGACTGAAGAGCAGATTGCAGGTGAGAAATAATCTGCTACATTGTACTCATTGGATCTTGTTGTTGTTAGGTGCCCTCAAGTCTTACTCTACTCATAGTGACCCTCATAGGGTTTTCAGTGGCTGATCGGTTCAGGATTGTCATGTCCTTCTCCTGGGACCTCAGATACTGCAGAACAGTGTTCTACCAGCTGAGCTAAATCCCAGCCCCCACTGGATCTTATTATAAATTAAGTTGTTGTTGTTGTTGTTAGGTGCCCTCGAGTTGGTATCCAACTCATAGCGACCCTCATAGGGTTTTCAATGGCTGACTTTCGGGATTGCCTTGGGAGTGGATTGCCAGGTCCTTCTCCCATTTTTGCGGTGCTGGGAATTGAACTCAGGACCTCAAAGACTGCAGCGCAGAGCTCTACCAACTGAGCTAAATCCCAGCCCCATAAATTAAATAGCCATGCTCAAAATAAGAAAATTGTCTGAAATAATTGACTTTGTATGTTATGGATTGTAACCAATTGATGTAATACAGTAATTCAGCCTTGACAAGTGATAGTGTAAACTTGCCTGTGAAAAATATGAGGTGCCAACTGTAATTAATGACATATATATTAGTCTACATAGATATACTCTGAGCCTGATGGTGGTGGTCTTTTTTTTTTTTTTTTTTTTTTTGCCATACTATATAATGTGAATTACGGGCAACTTAACATTTCAGCTCCAAATCAGTCTCCATAAGAAAAGGAGGCCAGCCAGGCACAACAAAGTACACAACTGTAATCTAAGAGGCTGAGGCAGGAAGGTTACTATTTGAGGCCAGAGGCAACCTGCATAGGATAAAAAAAATAAATCAGAGTGGAAGTGTGAATGCAGCTTAGTGTTAGAGCACTTGCAAAGCATGTGTAAAGGTCCTGGGTTCAGCACCCCCCAATGGTGGAGGGATTCACTTCAGTAGCTGTCACTGCTTTTTTTAAGTCAAAATTCAAATTACTACAGTAATTTAAATTTTCGTCTAGAGAAATGGTTATTTCCCCAATTGATTATACAGATTGAATATTCATCTGAAATGCTTGGAACCAAAAATGTTTCAGATTTTAAGATACTTGCATATTAGATAACAAGATTTTGGGAGATGGGATCCACATCTAAACACAAAATTCATTTACGCTTCATATACACTTTTTTTTGGGTCATTTTATTTTTATTTATTTTTTTATTAGAAATTTTTAATGTACATCATAATGTGATTATTTTGACATGCTTTTCATTGTGACAATTTTCATATATGCAATTTGATAAGCATTTTTCATATAGGTTACCCCTTACCCTCCTGTGTTTCCCCCCTCCCCCCTTCCCATCTAAGTTTCCCATCCAAGTCTTCTCTATCTTTTACTATATAGTATTTTTCTATTTCATATACATTTATATACATAATCTGAAGACAATTTTTTACAATATTTTTAGTGCCCCTGAGGACTTTGACTTCAACCCATCACAAGGTCAAATGCAGAATCTTCCACTGAAACCCTCCCAGTTTGCTAGGATTATAGCCTTGTACCACTGCACCCAGCTGTAGTGAGTCTTTTTAAGAACTAAATGAATTTGTTACATAAAAACTGATGTCCTGTTGTGTTTATGCTGGGATTACAGGCATGTGCTACCATGCCTGGCCTCATTAGACTTTTAATGGCACAAAACCCAAGCAATTTAACTGCCATAGTTTTCCCAGTAAACAAGATAGCATTCTCTAAGTGCTCAAAATCACTCATTTTGTTTTCTTGTTTCTTCTCTTGTGCTGGGGATCGAACCTAGGGTCTATCATGGACTAGCCAAGCACTCTACTACATAGCTACATCTCTAAAACCCTTTTTTTTTTTTTTTTTAAAGACAGGGTCTTGGCTGTGTTGTTCAAGCTGGCTTCCAACGTGGTATCCTTTAGCTTCTGCCTCCCTAAGTGCTGGGATTACAAGCATGTACCACCATACATGTCTCTCAAGCATTTTTTTAAACCCAGTTGGAACTCAACTGTATTGTCCATTTATTTAAAGCAAAACTTTCACTTCTGTTAAATACACACAAACTTGGAGGCAATCAGAAATAACTAGTCTTCTCAAATATCTGTCACAAATTTCTGTTTGATGACTCTATAAAGTAATTCCAAGTGCCAAATTTAAGCCAGCTTTTTTTTTCTTTTTTTCCCCCCTTCTTACTATTTAATGTGTCATTTAACTCAAACCTGGGATTGAATTTCCAGGATTGGTAGATTATGTGTATTGAGTACATTGAAGCAGTCAGGCAGAGCTTTAAAAATATTTTTTCATTTTAATTAATTGTAATACTAAGGATCAGAACCAGGGCCTCACATATTGGGCAAGTGCTCTGCCATTGAGCTACACCCTGGCCGCAGTTATACCATTTTAAATGTAACAACAAAATGTAAATTTTTCTGAAATAGTTTCTGTGTAATGTTTTCTTTCAGGACTAGCTTGGGCTATCTAATATTTTCAGTCCTAAATTCTGACTTTCTGTAATACATCTGCCTTTCATTTATCAGTATTTCTGGTTGGGTAGTTGTTGTTCTTATACACAACACAGTATATTAACTTTATGGTAGAAAATGTGTTAACTCAAAGTGTCTGTTACACAGTTGATGCCCATCACTGTACTCCTAAATACACACTTTTTTTTTCTGTGTTGAGGATTGAACCCAGGACTTCATACATGCCAGGCAAGTGTTCTGTTACTGTGCTACACACCCAGCCTCTTTTATCTTTTGAGACAAAGTCTTGCTAAATTCTGCAGGCTTCCTCTAGCCTTGAACTTGTGATGCTCCTGAGTTATTGGGTTTACAGGTGTGCTCCATGGCACCTAGTTTTAAACACCCCCCCCATACTTCGGGGTTGAACACCAGGGCCTCACCCATAACCTTGCTCTACCACTGGGCTGCACCCCCCAGCTATTTTAATTTTTTATCTTGAGACGGAGTCTTTCTAAGTTCACAGGCTGCCTCTGTCCTAGAACCTGTGATCTTTCTGCCTCCACCTCCCGAGATACTGGGAATAAAGGTCTAGGCCACTGTGCCCAGCAGAACATTGTCTTTTAAAAAGAATTCTGACTAGGTTTGGTGGTACATACCTGTAATCCCAGGGTTCTGGAAACTGAAGCAGGAGTGTGAGTTTGAGACAGCTTGGGCTAGGTAACAAGACCAAAATAAAACCATGTGCTATCAGAGAGCTTTGTTCCTTTTCATTTTGTTTTTGTTTTTGTGTTTGGTGTTTTTTTGTGAGAGAGTCTCACTGTATAGCTCTGGCTGGCCTGGAACTCCCTATGTAGATCAGGCTGGCCTGGAGCTTGCATGGATCCTCCTGGCTCAGCCTCCTTAGTGCTAAGATTACAGGCATGTGCTACTACACCCAGCCTTTATTCCTTTTTAGAAGCCTCAGTGCCTGCCACATAGTAAGCACTGAGTAAATGTTTCTTGAATGGATAAATTTCATTCTCAAAGAGATGGGTGACACAAAAAATGTCATAGGATACTACTACCCTATCAATTTTTCTCTCCAAGTTCTTTCCTCAACTTTTGTGTCTACTTTTGAAGTGAAGTCATTTTCTTTTAACTGATAAACTACTGGTGGCCAATAACATCTTAGAGTCTAAAATCTACTTGTTCTTTCAAAAAAAAGTTAAACAGAAAAGTCACCAAGCTTCATTTTTTAATGGAACATTGAGTATTCTCGGATACTTTTGAAGCTATTTTTATAGTTGTAATAATCACCACCACAGATTTGTTTAGAAATTCTAGTAGCAAATAACTTGATCTAGGAAAAAAAGGACTTGTTTAGGTGAAATTACTAGAATTGTTTGTATTACTTAATCTTAAAAGAGCACTCCAGTCTAGTATGACATCACTAACAAGTTTATTTTCTTCATGACTCATGTCTTGTTGGTGTTTGACATTTGTACAATTGATAGGAAAAATGTTTAAGAATTTAGAAAAAAATGAAATCTTCATAAATGTGCAGTAAACTTCCAAGGTTTAAATTTGATAAAAAAAATATTAACTTTACTCAGCTCTTTGGAGTTTTTTTGAGACAGGGTCTAGCTACATAGTCCTTGTTTGCCTGTTACTTGCTACGTAGGCCAGGCTGGCCTTGAACTTGCTAATGATCTTCCCACCTTAGCCTCCCAGGTGCTGGGATTACAGGTGTGTGCCACCATGCCTGGCTAACCTTACTTAGTTTATGTCAACAGTTACATAAAATGGCAATAAGTCCAGTGCATGAGACCTTTGAGAGATTAATATGTTCACAGTTGCTAAGTAAGTAAAAGTTAGTAAATAAACATTCAGATTTTGTTTTATTGTAACCTAGTTTAATGCAGTTACAGATGTATATAACAAGCTAATTTGGAAAGGGTCCTGGGGTTGCTAATGAACAAATAAAACTTGAGTTTGACTTCCCTGAAAATTTCAATGTAGGCATAGCTAGAATGAATTTTGAGAGGTACCTTACACCTATCGTATAGAAGATAGCTGTCCTGTTACATTCAGCACCTGCTCTATTGTGTGTTTAGATTTGGGCTTCCTGGGTGTATCTTTCAGGTAATTCCTGGGAGGTACTGTTTAGAATAAAATATTTCTGTATACATAAAGATTATGCTAATTCTGAAGGACAGGTGAACTGTAAAGGCAAGTGAATTTAAATTATAATTTGATGTTCATTCTTTTTTAAAAGTTTTTAATTTTTATTTTTTTGCAGTATTGGGGGTTGAACCCAGGGCCTTGTGTTTACATGCTTTGCAAGTACTGTACCACTGAGCTGCACCCTCAGCCCATGTTTTGTTTTGTTTTGTTTTTAATTTTTGAAACAGGGTCTCGCTAAGTTATGCAGACTGCTTCTGCCTCCCAAGTTGCTGGTGTTCATTCTTATTTCAAGGAATTTTTAATAGATATTTTTGAGTTTTTAGTGTAAGAGTACAAGTAGAAATTTAGACTAACCCTTAAACATTAAAATATTGTAGTTCTTTTGTTCCATGCATGCAGTATATAATAGGTATAGCATGGATGATGTGGGTATTTTTTTTTGAGACAGCTTCTTACTATATATCCCTGGCTAACATCCACTGCTCACTCTTCCTTCTCCAATCTCCTGAGTGCTGGGATTATAGTCATGCGCCACCATCCTGGGCCAGTGGATATTTTCTTTTCTGCTTTCCATGTATTTCTACTATCATTTAAAAAGTTACTAGATTCTTAAAACTTCTTTTGAAATTATAAGCCTAAATCATCTATCTTCCAGCATTTAGCTGTTAGTTAAAAACAGAAGGCGTATTGCTACTTAAAACATTGAGAATACAGTTGGGCGTGGTGGCGCACGCCTGTAATCCCAGCAGCTTGGGAGGTGGAGCCAGGAGGATCGCAAGTTCGAGGCCAGAGGAAGTCTGTGTAACTTAGTGAGACCCTGTCTCAGAAAGTAAAGAAAAAAAGGGGGTCGGGGGTGCAGCTCAGTGGTCCAGCACTTGCAAAGCATGCAGGCGCGAGGCCCTGGGATCAACCCCCTGTACCACACACACACACACACAAAAAAACATTGGGAATGTGTGCACTTAATGGTAATGTTAAAAGATGTCTGTAGTCAGGTGTGCTGTAGTAATGTAATGTAGACAAATACATAACTCCCAAACCTTTAGTTTTTTTATGATTCAGTAAGTGATAGATCCTCTGAGTGTACAGCCATACCACCCTGTTGTCCGATCTTGTCAGATCTCGGAAACTAAGCAAAGTCAGGCCTTGTTAGTACTTGGATGGGAACTGCCTGGGAATACTGGGTGCTGTAGGCTTGGGAGAAAGACCCAGCAGCCCACTCCTGGAACAATCAGCCATTGAAAACCCTGTGAACAACAGAAAAGCAATGACAATAGTTCCAGTAATGGCACAGTGTTGAGTAGTGTTTTGCTCTATTATACATAAGGTTGCTGTGATTTGGACCTGACTGGGTGGCACCTAACAAGAAGATGCTATTATTTCTAAAGTAACAGTTTATATGTTTCTAGGTAATTATTACATCTTAAGAAAGAAAACAAACTTGGTTAAATGGAGATACCTTCATCAAATCTTGTTTGTAGGTGGGGAACTACATGATTAGATTGCTCTAGGTTAATACTATGTACTGTTTTCATAAAATCAATTATTAGTGTGATACAAAGAAAGCTTCTGATATTAGATGAGTTCCTCTGCAAATAATATCTAAATGGAAGCAGCTATGTTATGTACTATTAAGTGCTGTAGGCTACTACAAACTATTCAGTGATACCTAAGCTAAATAAAGCTAAGTAATTAAAATATTTTAAGCAGAAAAAAGTAATGTGGTGTTCCAAAAAGGTAACAGGACCAGGCAATTGTGTGGGTAATTCCTTTTAAAGAAAGAGCCCAGTTGGGAAGCAGTTGTAATTGTCCAGGCAAAAGATGGTAGATCCTTGAACCAAAATAACCGGTACAGGTGGAAGAAGAATCAGGCAATATTTTTAAGTGGTAGAATTCAATAAAGCTTGTTGACAGATTTTTAGGAGGCAGGATTTCAATTGGCTTTTTGGTTTTTTGCTTATGTCACTAAGGTTGCTGAGGAGTATAGAATTCATTTATGTATTATATGTCTTGTTTGGGGTCAGACGGGAGATGTCTGATAAGCAGTCAGAAATAAAGAGGTTAATGAGAGTTGATACAAATCTTTGTTGTGAGCGTAGATTAAATAGTTACCAAGAAAAGGATAAAGTTGGTTATATTTCCAAGTAAAGACAGACAAGAAAGAGTGAAAAGTGGGAGGAAAATCAAAGTGCAATTACAGAATCCAAGAGAATTTTGAGATTTTCAAGTGCAGTTTTGCTGCCAGAAAGTGAGATCTTATTTAGACATTTATTAAGTGTTTATTTGCTAGGCATAGTTCAAAGTGTTTTGTACATATTCTTAATCTCAGAAAGTAGGTACAGTAATACACATTTAATAAAAATGAGGAAGTTGAAGCAGAAGAGATTTAGTCCTTCACCTGTCTTACATTGCTAGTAAGTGGCAGAGACAAGTTATTTTACCACATGAAGTCAAATCCAAAGCCTGCTTTTCTTATGCCATATGGTCCTACATATTAAAAATCATAATTGAAGGATTGGGTTACTAAATGGTCATTGGTGAACCCTACATGGTCATTGGTGAGCTTAGCATTTTTTTGTTGATGAACTGAAACTAAAAGTAATTTTAATAATGGATCAATAGAGAGGAAACATATGTATAGTGATACCTTCCAAAATTTGAGAAGGATAAGGACAAGCACTCAGAAGAATAAAGTTTGAACTTAGTTTTAGGCTAAGAGACATAAAGATATCTATATATTAACAGGCAGAATTAAGAGGAGTAGTTGAGTACAGAGAAAAGACATAAAATGAGACTGTAAGGTATATAAATTGGAATAGGAATAGACAGAATAAATGGCCTTGGACTGTTAAAAGATAAATCATTACTTAAACATGAGCGAGATACATCTTTTCAGATGTTTAGGTATGTTAAGAAAGTTTAATGGCCCCATGATATGCTTGCTGATAGTAATTTAAGTGCCATACTTGTAAAGTATTGCCTTTGTTATTAAATCAATTAGTATGACCTCATAGTACCAAATTAATCTCTTAGTTTGTCTATCTGAAAATAAATGGTGAAACCAGGTAGTATGGAGTATTGTTCTAACAGCTTTTCAGGTAATCTTGTGGTGAATTAGAAGGAACATAATAATTTCACTTAAGTTTGGAATATTATGTTCTAAAGAAAAATCTAAGCTGGACACTGTGGTGCACATCTGTAGTCTCAGCAATTTGGGGAGACTGAAGCAGGAGGACTGCAAGTCCAAGGCCAGAGAGCATGCACAACTTAGCAAGACCCTGTCTCAAAAGTAAGAAATTTAAAAAAAAGGCTAGAGGTGCAGCTCAGTGGTAGAGCACTTGCCTAGCATTCACAGTCCCCTTGCTTCAATCCCACCCCCACCTCCTAGTACTACCAAGGGAAAAAAAAGGAAAAGGAAAGGTCTGAATTTTCTTTGTTCTCAGTAATAGCACTTAGCTTAAAGTGGACATTCATATCTTGATTAGGCAATTAAGATTTTTATTTGTTGGTAGTCCCTTCTACCTTCTGAAAGGAAATTAACCTATTAACATTACTGTTCTGAAGTTGAAAGTTTTGTTTTCTTTTTAGTAGGTGATTGATTTAGACATAGTTTTAACCTTTGAGGCTTACTCTACCATAGTGCTTTTTATCTGGTCTAGATATTGTATTTCCCTGTGAGATTTTAAATCTATAAAACTTCCTGCTAAATCGGGTGCAGTGGCGCATGCCTGTAATCCCAATAGCTCAAGAGGTGGAGGCAGGAGGATCGCAAGTTCAAGACCAGAGGTAGTCTGCATAATTTAGGGAGACCCTGTCTCAAAAAGTTAAAAAAAATGGGCTGAGGGTGCAGCTCAGTGGTCCAGCACTTATAAAGCATGCAAGTGTGAGGCCCTGGATTCAATCCCCAGTACTGCAAAAAAAAAAAAAAAAAAAAAATCCTGCTAGCTCAGAATGAATATGTATTGGTATAATAGGCCAAGAGTATTTGAAATATTATCATCCATGTGCTTCTTTGCTGTCTTAGGAGTTAATTAGTACGTCTTATTTGGAAGTTTTTAATTGTTAACCTGTATATTTGGATTGTGATCTTTAAAACAGAATTCAAAGAAGCTTTTTCACTATTTGACAAGGATGGTGATGGAACTATAACAACAAAGGAATTGGGAACCGTAATGAGGTCTCTTGGGCAGAATCCCACAGAAGCAGAGTTACAGGATATGATTAATGAAGTAGATGCTGATGGTAAGTCTTTAATTTTGAGGGAATGAGAGCCTTTAAAGAAAAAGCATTTATATTCTTCTACGTAGTATTTTAACTAAATAAACTATTTCAGGTAATGGCACAATTGACTTCCCTGAATTTCTGACAATGATGGCAAGAAAAATGAAAGACACAGATAGTGAAGAAGAAATTAGAGAAGCATTCCGTGTGTTTGATAAGGTAAGTGTTCAGTGACCAGATATGTTAAAGTTTAGTTTGAAGATGAATGGAAGCTACCAAGACCTTTAAAGACTTGTGCTTGTGGTGATTCATCAACATAAATATCAAATAAAAGCTTTCCTAATAACATGTATTGCATTAATATTCTGGCAAGGAACTAGGGAATGATAGTTTTGATAAAGAATGTACAGCTTAGTGACAATTTAGAGATCAGCTATTCATAGGTTCTGTTCAGTTTGCATGGCTTTCTAAAGTATATTTTTCTCATTAATGTGAAATTTAGATGAATTAAATTTTTATTACAACTCTTAATTTTATTCAAACATATACTACATTTTTCTTTAGGATGGGAATGGCTATATTAGTGCAGCAGAGCTTCGCCATGTGATGACAAACCTTGGAGAAAAGTTAACAGATGAAGAAGTTGATGAAATGATCAGGGAAGCAGATATTGATGGTGATGGTCAAGTAAACTATGAAGGTAGATCTTTTCACTCTCATTTCCACATTGTATCGTTTGGGTTTTGAGTTAAAAGTACTTTTTGAACTGTGTGTGATGGTGCAGTTTTGTGATCCCGAGTACTTGGGAGGCTGAGGTGGGAGAATTGCAGTTTCAAGGCCAGAGACAGCCTATACAACTTACCGAGGCCCTGTTGGAAAATAAAAAACACTTGGCTAGAACACACAAGGCCCTGTGTTCAACCCCTTAATACTGCTCCCTCAAAAAAAAAAAAAAAAATATAGGTGAAAATTAGTGACCTTTCCCTTAAAAAATTAACTAAACTTTTCCTATTTGGAGTGTTTGCAGGCTAGGCAACATCGCTGTCCCCTAAGAACTTTTACTGTCCGTTCCACCCCTTCACCTAGGATCTGCGTGTTAGTAATATTTCTGGGTGATTCATAATGCATGTTAAGATTTGAGGCATACTATACAATATTTGTATAAAGATCATGGGACATTTTGGAAAGCTTCAAAACTTTGAATTCCCTAATGTCAAAGGCTTCTTTCTTTAGCTGGATTCTTTTTCTCCCCCTCTACTTGGCTTTAGTTTGAAACTATCCCCATATGCTTGAATTCAGAAGTATCAAGTGTAACTGAAAACTTCAGGGTGGCCATTATAGGAAATAAAGTCTTCAGAAATTGAAGGATTTCCAGCAAAACCTTTGCCTTGTATTTATTTCACTTGTGTTTTTTAAGATGTAATTATAGCATAAAATTTAACATTCTAAAAATGAAACCAGCTACACTGCACTGAAGTTGTAGTATTGACTGGTAACCCAGCAGAGTTAAAATGCAAGTTTAGGAGCCAAGAATGCTCCCTGTACCACTCCCACCCCCAACAGCCAAGAATACTTTTTTATAATAGCTTATCTCAGACATTAATTTGCCTTATTGTGCATCGATAATCTTGAATAGTTGGGGTTAATGAAGTTCTAACCTTGGCAGCAAACTAGCTTTTTCTCTGTACTTTATGGTAATTCTAAGGAAAGAAAGGGGAGTAGAGACTGCTGAGTGATTGAGTAGGTATGATTGGTTTTGTCCTTTGGCCATTGACTCAATTTTTTTTGTTTCTTATTTTTCAGAGTTTGTACAAATGATGACAGCAAAGTGAAGACATTGTACAGAATGTGTTAAATTTCTTGTACAAAATTGTTTATTTGCCTTTTCTTTGTTTGTAACTTATCTGTAAAAGGTTTCTCCCTACTGTCAAAAAATATGCATGTATAGTAATTAGGACTTCATTCCTCCATGTTTTCTTCCCTTATCTTACTGTCATTGTCCTGAAATCTTATTTTAGAAAATTGATCAAGTAACATGTTGCATGTGGCTTACTCTGGATATATCTAAGCCCTTCTGCACATCTAAACTTAGATGGAGTTTGTCAAATGAGGGAACATCTGGGTTATGCCTTTTTTTAAGTAGTTTTCTTTAGGAACTGTCAGCATGTTGTTGTTGAAGTGTGGAGTTGTAACTCTGCGTGGACTATGGACAGTCAACAATATGTACTTAAAAGTTGCACTATTGCAAAACGGGTGTATTATCCAGGTACTCGTACACTATTTTTTTGTACTGCTGGTCTTGTACCAGAAACATTTTCTTTTATTGTTACTTGCTTTTTAAACTTCGTTTTAGCCACTTAAAGAAAATCTGCTTATGGCACAATTTGCCTCAAATCCATTCCAAGTTGTATATTTGTTTTCCAATAAAAAAATTACAATTTACCCAACTGTTGCTTTGATTCTGAGTTATTGAATTAAATGTTGAAGTCTGATAATTTTGAGAACAAAATGTGAAATTGCTTTCGCCTTGGTATAATCCATATAAGTTTTTTTTTTTTTTTGAGGCAAGGTCTTGCTGTTAGACCAAACTAGCTTTGAACTCTCCATTTTCCTGCCTCAACCTCCTGAGTGCTGGCACTACAGGATTATGCCACCACACTGAGTTCTTCAAATGTTTAAATGTGTGATTAAAGAACCTTTTGTAAGTATACCTACCATAGGGATTGGCATAAGGTAGGTGTTTAGTGTTTCCTACCATTTTAATATGTTTTTCAACTTTGTCATCTGTCCGAATCGATTTCAGCCATGAAAAGATTTATTAAAAAGGGAATACACAGCTATGTCGTGGGTAGGGGTGGTGTCATGCCTTTACCTCTTTTTCCTAACTTCAATTTATTGTGGCTTTTTTTTTTTTTTTTTTTTTTTCCCTGTACTGGGGGTTGAACCCAGGGCCTCATGCTTGCATATTTTGCAAGTGCTATACCACTGAGCTGCACCCCCAGCCCATTTTTTAAACTTTTTGAGACAGGGTCTCACTAAATTACGCAGGCTACCTCTGGTCTTGAATTTACAATCCTCCTGCCTCTACCTCCCAAGTCATTAGGATTACAGCCGGTGCCCCATGGCGCCCTACTCATTGTGTTTTTTAATTCAACTATAATAAAATTTTTAGTTGTATTTGCCTACCCACAATTGTTTTACAAAAAAAGGTGCTTTTAGGATTAGAATGGCAGTGACTGAAACCCTCTTTTAGTTTTTACTTGATGCTACTACTACCATTATGTTCTCTATAATTTAAGCTACTCAGAAGGTGATTATCAGAGTTTTTGTTTTAACTACCTTTTAAATACTTAATGAAAGATTCCATAGCAAACCAGAGCCAGGATTAAAACATTGAGTATAGTTGTTACCTGCTTATTATAGCCCAGAAGGTTTTTAAATTTCTTGGGATTGGGAGGCATTTCATTTTTTTGCAGGTTAACCCCACCTTTTTAGACAGTAAGGGAAGTTAAACAAGAATTGCTAATCCTAGTGGGAATGTTATATATTAGGCAGGTAATAAGAGTTTAGATGATCACTCTACTAGGGGCCCCTTAGTTAGTGTAGTAAAAGTTAAAGGAAAACCCAAATAAGGTATGTGGTGGGATAAGAGTCAAGTTTCTGGCTGAGGCATTTTCTTCAAGGAGTTAAAATAAGCCTGGGATTTCAAGGTGGTGTTTTTATTTTTTACTTATTTTTATTTTTTTTTTCAGTACATGGGGGTTGAACGTAGAGCCTTACGCATGGTGTGCAGGTAGTCTACCACTGGGCTGGGCCCCTAGCCCTTTTTTCTATTATTTGGAGGTAGGGTCTCACTAAGTTATACAAACTACCTCTGACCTTAAACTTGCAATCTTCCTACCTCAGCTTCCCAGCCCAGGTTGCTGGGATTAGAATTGTGCACATCTGTGCCTATCTTCAAATTTTATTGCAGTGGTGGTCCAATAACTGCCGTGTGTGACCTTGAAGGGGTCTGGTATCCAAGCCTCAGTTATCTTGCCTATAAAATGGATATAATTTATTCAACTGATTTCTAACTTGGAGCTTTCTTAAACATTTAGTGAAATAATGAGGCTAAAGCAGCATGATCTTTGGCATTTGCAGTTCTCAAATGTTACAATGCTATTAAACTAGTTGTTAGGTGCCCTCCAGTCAGTGTCTGACTCTCAGCAACCCCATATACAACAGGCAAAACACTATTATTAGTGCTTATCTGCTATTCATAGGGTTTTCAATGGCTGATTGATTGTTGGGAATAGGTTGCCAGGTCCTTCTCCCAGGCCTACAGCACCTAGTGTTCCCAGGTGGTCTCCCATCCAACTACTAACCAGGTCTGACCCTGCTTAGCTTCTGAGATCTGACAGGATAGGATGCCACAGTGGTATGGTTGCAGGCCTTTATTTTTTTTATATACATATATATTTTTTGTGGTACTGGGGGTTGATCCCGGGGCCTGACACCTACACGCTTTGCAAGTGCTGGACCACTGAGCTGCACCCCCAGCCCTTTTATTTTTTTTTCCTTACTTCCTGAGACAGGGTCTCGCTAAGTTACATAAACTTCCTTTAGTCTCGAACTTGCAATCCTCCTGGCTCCGCCTCCCAAGCAGCTGGGATTACAGATGTGCGCCACCACGCCCAGCTGTTGCAGGCCTTTAAACTAGGTATAGTCCTGTAAAAGAGAATTGAGCAGTTAATCTTGGTATTTTTTTGTTTGTTTTAATGGAGGTTCGTGTAAGTCGATACATAGAGGTAACAAGGTAGAAGAGAAAATTTGCATTTTTTTCCTTTAGTGCTAGAGATCAAACAGGGCTTTGTGCATGCCATGTGCTCTAGTACTGAGCTACATCCCTAGCCTGTTTGTATGTCATATTAATTGGTTTATATTGTAATCTTCACAAAAGTTACAAAGTAGGAATTATTTTGGTTTTATAGGAACTCAAAATATAGGACAGTTTCATGATTTAAGTGTGGTCATAATGGGTGAGGTTCCAATCTTATTTCTGCTTTCCTGAACCCAAGACTCTGATTTTAAAATACCACTGTCAAGTCTTAACCATGTTATTAGTTTTATATTAGCAGGATTATGGTGGTAGTTAATTGTTTCCATAATACCACCTGTAGGATATGTGCACACTCAGGTAATTATAATGGTAAACTATCACTATTAAGAGTTGAACATTATCCTCAGATGTAATGTATTTCCTGAAAATTTTTAGGCAGGGGTAAAAAGTTTTGAAGTTCTGATGGATAGCAGAGGCACTGTTGGCCTCTAATTATCGTGAACTTGTGTTCTCAAAGGAGAAATTCTTCCTTTCTTTAAACTGTTGTTACTTTGAAAATAAGATTTAGTGATTTCTCAGAGAAAGTCCTCTTCCCTTCTTTAAACTATTGTTACCCTGAAAATAAGTTTTAGTGACTCTTTGTAAGACAATATTTTCTCAAGAAGACATTTTGTTTATCTCACATGCTTAATCTCTTTTATGGGTAAAGTCCTTGAAATCATTGACCTATGCTGTTACTATTTTTGAGAGAAACTATTTTCTCATCTAGATGTTCTCTTCACTTTCACACCTTGTATGGGTTTCTGGACTTCTCTGTACCTTTCATATTCTTTTAGTCTCTAGGGTTCCAGTCCCTAGTCTGCTGAGCCAGTTTTTATGGGCTCAGCCAAAATAAGAAAGTGAAATGAATCTCAGGCATGGACTTGATTAATCTGTTACATTTATGAGAACTCCTATTTACTTCCCTCTTGGCCGTATAATTTCAGTTCATTTTAAACTTGGTGCCTGGGGTTCCTTTTTAAAAAGTGAATTTAGGATCTTAGTATTTTAAGAGAAATTAGATGCTAATCTCTTGATCTTCAAGAGGTCACCCACAGTCACCCAGGAGTTTGTTGGGAATGAATAATCTTAGGTCCAGCCCTGGAATTGGAAATCAATCTATATTTTCACAAGATCACCAGATGTTTTGTATGCACATCAGTTTTTGAGAAGCACTGCTGTACTCCAGTGTGAAGATGGCCTATTTGGGTTTTATGATACAACAGTATGAGGTTTTAGGCAGAGAAAAGATAAGAGTTTGGATTGTAAACTTTGTGTTTATCCTAAAGGTTATAGCCTACAGTTAATGCATTAAACCAAACATGGTTCCAGACACTTCGCTCAATTTTAAGATAACACATGTGGGTAGGCACTACTTTACTATCATCTTCATAGAGAAACAAGCACAGAATTAATCATTGCAATTACAGCCAGTGTTCAAATCTTGGCAGTCAAGAGAGGAGAGAGACTCAGGAAAAGGGAGTTTAATGCAGCACTAAAAAATGAAAACAGTCTTTGATAAGAGATGAAAATTTCCATCGGATTTGGCAATTGGATCCCCGACAAGTTTAGCAAGTGAAGTTTTAATTGAAAAGTGTGTGCACATGCCAGATGGTTTCAGAAGTGTGTGAGATGAGGAAAGAAATCCATTCTTGAAAGTTTGTGAAGGGAAGTAGAAGCTTCATGAGGTAAAGGTAGTAGAGCTTTGGACTCACATCTGGATTTAAATATTGTCTCTGCCACTTTTGTATGATGCTAAATCAACTGCTATTACACTACCAGGAAGTCCTATCGGATGGGACTAATACCTGTTTTGCAGGGTTGTTGTGAGAGTTAAATGAGATTAATGTATATGAAGTTCCTGTAGCACAGTTGTTAGGTACCATCATTTGGGTCTGACTCATAGAGACTCAAAGTTTTCAATAACTGATTGTTTTGGGGTTGTTTAGGGAGTGGATTATCATGTCTTCTCCTGTAACACGGTAGGTACTCTATAAAATGGAATTAGCATTGAAAGACTTAGCAAGGGAATGTTTCTAGGTTGAGAAGATGCTATAGCCAACAGTGGCCCAAAGTAAAAGAGTACAGAGGAAAAGAATGGTTTGGTTTCACATCCAGTGAAACCTACTGGCTAGTGCTCACTCCTCAGCTCAAAAGAATTGACATCACAATTCCTATTGAGAGGAGGTTAGAAATGCCAGTAAAAAGTGGGTGGTAAAACCATCCCCAGTGGCTCAGTTTGTATCCTGGCTACTCGTGAGGCAGAGGCAGGAAGATCACAAGTTCAAGGCCAGAGGCAACCTGTGTAATTTAGCAAGACCCTGACTCAAAAGGTAAAAAATAGGCCAAGCGTCCAGTTAAGTGGTAGAGCGCTTGCAAAGCCTACATGGGACTGAAAAAAAGTGAGTTGAAAGGGAAACTATTGCGTTAAAGCTAAATTTGACTACCAGGAACAGTCTTCCTTTCTGGGATGTAGGATTAGAGGCCAAACATTGGGTGTTCACCTTCCTACCCCACCACTGGAGACAAACCTGCCCATTTCCCCACCCCACCCCACCC
Organism: Pedetes capensis; assembly: GCA_007922755.1. Lineage (NCBI taxonomy): Eukaryota > Metazoa > Chordata > Mammalia > Rodentia > Pedetidae > Pedetes > Pedetes capensis. The sequence goes on along the minus strand of VMDO01002398.1, from coordinate 90,126 downwards.
CGCCCCCGCATATGCTTAGAAGCCTGCCCGCCTGAAGCGGCACCTAGCAACCAGAAGTCAGCCCGAGGCCTTCGCCTGGGGTGACAGAAGGCCTCAATGGACCTGCCAGTCGTTGCCATCACCTCCACCCCAGTGCTAAGAGAAGACCGGGTGCCTGGAGACGCGCACGTCATGGCTTCGGTAGGATCGTCCTCATGTTGCCCCCAGCCATCCCCCTCGCCGGCCTCCCTGCCCTTTTCCCAATGCTCTAATCCCAAACCTTTTTGTCTGGCAGCTCTTTTTCTACACTTCTCACCCTCGCATCTACACTGTAGTCCTTTCTTCCTGTCTTTATTTGATCTTCATTTCATCTCCTTTTTCTTTGCTGCCTTCTTTACCTTTCCCCTTAACTCGTTTTCTGTGTTTTTTTCCTTCTCACTAGTAATTGCTCTGAACAACTGCTTTGGAAGCGCTATTAGATTTCTTCCCCTTTCCCCTCCTACCGCAGGAAGAATATGGTTTTCCCATTCTGCCAGAAACATTTTGCCCAGTTATCTTCCTCCACATTTATCGTCAATAGCACTAGGAGACCCCAACATTTCTGGCTTTAGCAGCCTGAACAGTTTTCTTCAGAGACTTCCACTTAGGTGAAGCTAGGATTCTTTTTTTTTTTTTTTTTTTTTTTTTGCGGTACTGGGGGTTGAACCCAGGGCATGTTTTACAAGTGCTGGACCACTGAGCTGCACCCCCCCTGCCCCCCTTTTTTTTTCTTTAACTTTTTGAGACAGGGTCTTGCTAAATTACACAGACTGCCTCTGGTCTTGAACTTGCGATCCTCCCACCTCTGCCTCCCTAGTCGAGTTGCTGGGATTACAGGCATGCGCCACCACGCCCAGCACTGAAGCTAAGATTCTTGACATACACTGCAGAAAAAATGTTACAGGACAATTCAGTAGGAAGCAAAGTTGTAGTTTATTATTAATAGAAAGATTTTAATATAGATTTAAGTGTCCATTGAGAGAGTGATACACATGTGTAAGGAAAGGTAGATTTAAGAAAAATGGTACACACTTATGAAAAAGCAAGGGCTTCTGAAGAGAGTCACGTTTGGGTGTCTTAATACCTATATAATACATGATCTTTGTGGCTTTTGAAGTTCCATTGTTTAGGGGATTTAAGGAACATTTTAGTAAATGAGATCATAAAGATAGTCCTCAAGGTACATTATACAGGTTTACAGATAAGAAAGGAGTGCCAATAAAGTAGAAACATGGGTCAGAAGAGGTCAAAGGAAAGCCAGGGGCTGAGGTACACACCTGTAATCTCAGCAGCTCTGAAGGCATGAGGATCACGGCCTCATGGCCACAGCCCTCATAGCTTAGTGAGACTCTGTCTCAAGATAAAATATAAAAAGGGGGCTAGGGATGCAGCTCAGTGGTAGAACACTTGCAAAGTATGCATGGGACCCTGGATTCAGCCCCCAAGTACCACCAAAAAAAAAAAAAAAAAGACCAAAGGAATTCATACTATATATAGGTCATAGGGAAGTCAAGGCATTGTTCTGACTATAAACATGGTTCATAATCTGTGAGAATTTTTTCAGAAAAGAGATTATAGTCTTTTGCAGGCAATTTGGTCTTAGCCAAATTCCAGGGATGAGAGGCCCCTGTGCCTTCCCATGTCCCTTTAATTTCCCTGTCTTTCTATCAGACCTCATCATGTTTACCTCTTCCTGCTCCTTCCCACTTTATTTCCCTGCTTTTAAGGAGATGTGGGAAATCATCCTGACGTGCCTGAGAAAATTTTCTGCGACTAAAATGTGCAACAGAAGTGTGTGTGTGAAACCGTGGGTTTTTTTTTGTTTTTAGAGAAACATATATTACATATTAAAACTAAAACACAATGGTATTCATGAGTAGGGTGGATTTCAGTTACAAGAAGAATGAAATATATTAGGGCTTTTTTTTTTTAGCAGATTAGATTATTTGGTATTTTTAATGCATTCTTGTTTAAGATAACCCATAGTAATAATAAAAACATGAGGAAAATAGAATTCTATTTTAGTGATTTTACCTAGTAGAAACAGTACTAAAGGAAAACACTAAACAGCTATGTTCTGTGGACAATGGGGCTGAAACAAATGTGCTCTAGTAATGTATATAGCATCCTTACTATGGAAGACAGAGAGCTTTCCTGGAATTTAAGGAATACCAAAATATTCTGCTTCTTAACTTGGCAGATGAGGTGTTAAAAATAAGAGCATTAATTTTCGGTCTTTTTTATTAGCATATATTGTACAAAATAATGGGTTTCATTATGACATTTTCATACATGAATGTGAGCCTTTATATGTACTATATATGTACTATACCTCATTCTCATGCCAACTCCTGTGGTGCCTTATTTTTATGCCCCTGTGAGGAGGCATAGTACCTGATGGTTGAGTAACTTGCCTAGGGCTCTTGGCTGCTGAGGGAGCTGCACCCCAAGACCAACTCTTTTTCCTAACTACATTACATTTTGTAGCATCTAACATCCTTACAACATCTCTGTGAGATAGAGATATTTTTTACTCTAATTTCACCAAAGAGAATTTAGATATTTAAAAGCACATGAGGTGATAAAAGAACAATTTAAGGAAATATTATTGGCAGAATATATCATGTACCTTTTGTTTTAATGACAGCTTTTTTTGTATGGTGTAGGTATTAATTTCTTCAAGTGTTTTTATAAGTTATATTTAATTTCAAGGGATCACCTTCCAAACAAATAAGCATATTTTATGTTTGTTAATAGAAACCAATGCGGAAGAATTCATCTTTTGAAAGAGAAGGATGGTGGAGAATAACATTAACAGTGTGTATATTTTTAGTCTTTCCTATTCAAATTGTTTTTGTTCCCATTGATTTTAATGTCTTATCTCTTAAGTCAGTAACATTTAATTGTAAGAAAACAGTGGTTCAGGTCTACGTGGGCCTCATTTCAGACTTATAATTTTAATATTAGCATATGAATGAGAAATTAGCTTTAAATTTTTGATATAGTTAAAACATGGAAAGTAAAACAACTTCTAGGAACCCAGGTGCTTTACAGAATATCTAGAAAAGGTCAACCCATGATCTTATGATTTTGGTTGACATTGTAGAAGGAAGAAAAAGGCTCCATTTTGGAAAGGTGATTTCGCTTCAGATTTTATCATTGATGGTACAGAACCTGTGATTACATTTGTTAGCATGATCAATGTATAAAAGGTATAAAAGCAATATGGTAGTATATGAAGAATGATAAGGTTTCCTTCAGAGGTTTTATATTGCAGACATATTTTCTATCAGCACCCTTCAGTAACAGAATGAGCTACATGAGTAAAAGCCTTCTTACAACTGAACTAATTTTAATGACAGATCAGGGCTAAGTGCTTAGTGGAAAGATAGTCACAGAACAGCAGTGACTAAAACTTCATATCTGGCCATTCAGCCACACTGGTTACAATTTGAAAGTACCAACCCTTTTCTTGGACTAAGTAGACCATATGCTCTGCCAGTTCACCCTTAGCCTCATGTCATTATCTTTTAGCTTTCCACTTCAGGGCTACTTAGAAACAGTATCTACTAAGCAGAAGTCAGGATAGCTTTTAGTTAGCCAAGAAGTTTTCCTGAATAGTCTTAGTTAAAGGCCTGCAATCTATAGTGAAAGTTGAATCACAAATATAACTGTACCCCTGAAGTTACTTTATTAAAAGGTAAACTTCAACTATCTCTCTGTTGTGATAATTCTGTATTGATTCAGAAAGGAAATAATCATGATTCTTTTGAAATGCTGTTCTGTCACTAGTGTTTGTTATACTTGATAGTATTTCATTAAACTTAGAAACAAAGAGAAACGGTATTTAGGAATAATTCTTCCAAGAATGGTGCTTTCTGGGTATGGCGGCACATGCCTATAATCCCAGCAATTTGGGAGGCGGAGGCAGGAGGATCACGAGTTTGAGGCTGGATGCATACTATGTAATTTAGTGAGACCCTGACTCAAAAAGTCAAAAAAAAAAAAAAAAAAATGAGCTAGGGGTGCACCCCAGTGGTAGAGTACTTGCAAAGTGTATGTAAGGCCCTGGGTCCAACCCCCAAGTACCACAAAAATAAACTAATTTTTAAAAATGGTGTTTTAGGAAAATTTACAGATTTACACAATGATCTTAAAACTAATGTCAATTTTCCACAGAATACTCCTGTACCTGGCACTTACCACTTGAAAACTTTTATTGAAGAATCTCTATTAAATCCAGTGATAACAACCTACAATTTTAAAAATGAAGGAAGGAAAAAGCCACCTCTTGTGCAAAGAAACAATCCAGTCCTAAATGATCTTCCACAGTACATGCCTCCTAACTTCCTGGACCTGTTAAAGCAGCAAATGGCCTCATACTCATTCAAAGACAAGCCCAGGCCAAGCCCCAGCACACTCGTTTACAAAGATAAGGTAAAGCACTACTAGCAAATTGGGTTTTGTGGAAAGGCTACTAAGAGCCCCTGAGGAAAAAATTCTTTATACATAGAGTATATGCACACATACCCCCAATGGAAAATCACCAGGATGTCATTTCCTATAGAAAATAAGGGCTGCCTGACTTGCAAATGTGTCTAATGAGAGTTTTCCTGTGAGGTCTTCTTAACATAAGGAGAGTACTTTGGGAGAAATTATTCCCTCTGAATGACTCTTGGCAGGATTCCTCTAGCTTTCTGAGCCTCTGCAATCTTATCTGTGGTTGGGTCATGCTCTGCCCTCTTCAAGCAGTTGACATGGTGAACCCTGTTTTAAAGAGAAAACCCTGCCTCCTGGTAAGTATCCTTATTAGAGAGTGAATATAACTATACACTATAAAGAAGCTTTAAAATTTTTTTTCTTGGGCGTAGGTGTAGCTCAGTTGATAGACTATGTGTTTAATATTCACAAAACCCTGGATTCAATTCTAAAAACAAAATGAACCAAAACAGCATTTTTTTTTTCTTATAGAAATAGGCCTATGGTCACAGAAGAGTCATAGTCTACTCTCAGCTCTGCCAGTTCATTCACAGCATTTATAATATAGAGCTATTCTTATAGCCCTTTGCTAGGGTCCAGAGGGAAGATGTTCCTGACCTGAAAGTAATTAAGTAACAATGCAAGATAAAATATATCAAATGTTCAGATAAATACTGCATCAGGAAATGTCAAGGGAGAGCTCAATGTAGGCTGGATTGAAAGACTGGAAAGCTCCCTGGATTAAGTAGGATTTAGTTGGACCTTGACTAATACACATCTTTTATGTGGCTTGTAACATTTACTATAGGTTTCCATGTATATTAACTTCCTTCTTAAGTATTCTGAAATAGGCTAAATAGATGTTATCTCCATTTTACATTGCAAGAAAAGTGAGATGAATAGAGACTAAGTAGCTTGTTCTAGGGTCTACAGCTAATACAGAGAGGAGGAAGCATTTTCAACTGAGAGCTTCTGAGCACAGATTCAGGCCTCTTTCCAGTCTACCATGTGCTCCTCACCTTGAATGAAGGGCAGGGTTTGGATATGTAGAATCCCGAGTATGCATTTCCAGGGAGGGGCATAGCCTTGTGCAAGGCATGGAAGTGGCAAGAGCAAGGCCTGTTCGAGAGACAGAATTGTGATTTATAATTTGTTACTTATGGTCACTTGTTTCAGCTCTTTGTGCCTTAATATCTCCTAAATGGAAAGCATTCATCTTGAATAATATATCAGAATTTTTTTTTTCAGTACTGGAGTTCTAAACCAGGGACCTCCTGCATGCTTTGCAAGCACTCTGCCACTGAACTGCACCCCTAGCTGCATTTTTTATTTTTTAAATTGAGACACTGTCTCAATAAGTTATACAGGCTGCCTCTGGCCTTGAACTTGTGATCTTCCTACCTCTGCCTCCCAAGTCCCTGGGATTACAGACATGTGCCACCATACCCAGCTATCAGAATGTTATGATAACTTGACAAGAAATACATGACAACTGGAAATTTAATTAAGAACAAGGAGTTGTATCCCAGAGTGGTGGCTCACACCTGTAGTCACAGTACTTGGGAGGCTAAGGCAGGAGGATCATGAGCCTAAGGCCAGTCTGGGCTACATAGTAAGACCTTGTCTCAAAAATCCAAAAGAAGAGAAAAGGAAAAGGGAAAGGATAGGAAAGGAAGATAGATGGAAGGAAGGAAGAAAAGAAAGAGAAAGAAAAAGCAAAAAACAAAGGATTAGAATTGCTGTAGTTGTTAGGTGCCCTCGAGTTGGGGACACAGGACTATGCCTGACACTATTGCCAGTGCTTCTCTACTGTTCATGGACTTTTCAATGGCTTATTGTTTTGGGAGTGGGCTGTTATTTTGGGGTGCTGGGGATGGAACCCAAGGCCTTAGCGTAGAGCAGCACTCTGCCAACTGAGCTAAACCTGAGCCCTATTAAATTATAGTGAGATGCTCATATAGAATTGAAGCATTGTTTGCAATTTCATTTAGTTAGTTGTTGTTGTTGTTGTTGTTGTTAGGTGTCGTTGAGTTGGTATCCAACTCATGTAAAAGGCAAAACACTATTATCAGTGCTTCTCTGCCATTCATAGGGTTTTCACTGGTGTATTGATTTTTGGGAGGGGGTTGCCAGGTCCTTCTCCCAAGCCTACAGTATCTTGTGTTCCCACGTGGTCTCCCATCCAAGTACTAACCAGGCCAGACCGTGCTTAGCTTCCAAGATCTGACGGGATTGGATGCCACAGTGCTATGGTTGCAGGTTTCATTTAGTTAGAGGACTAGGTAAATAGTCACACATCCATACAATAGTATACTGTTAGGCATTAAATTAAAAATAGTGAGCTAAATCTATATGTTTTAATATGAAAGTATTTTCAAGTAATTATTAAATGAAAAAAAAATCAAAGTCTTAAGTGAAAAACAACCAAGATTAATTTTGATAGCATAATCCCATTTGTATAAATGAAAACAAATGTCTATATATGTGATGCTTCATGCATACTTTTTCTTTTTTTTTATTAGAAATTTTTAATGTACATCATAATGTGATTCATTTTGACATGCTTTTCATTGTGACAATTTTCATATATGCAATTTGATGCATACTTTTTCTTGAGAGATGCATAATCATTAATGCTGGTTTACATTTGGAAAGTAGGGTTTAAGTAGGAGGCAAGAAGACGTGGGTTTTTCCTTTCTGTAGATCTTGAATTGTTTTCAGTGTATAAGTCATACTCTTTCTCAATTATGCTCATTTGTAAAGAACTCAAAAATCTTTCCAACTAACACTTTTTCCTCTTAAGCATTCTCTTTATATGTTTCTTTCTTTGTATATTTCAAATATGTTTCATTTTAGAAATTTTCTTATTTATTCTGTAGGTTGGGAATATTTAAATGAAAACCACAATTAAATGAAATTTAAAATTGTGTGAAACTTCTGGCTCAGTTAGCTTTAATATTGCCCTGTGAGATGAAGCCTATGTAAAAGGAAAAATATTGGCAATTCTGTCCCCTCCCTACCTCAATATCTGTTTTAGGTCCAAAGAAGACAAGCCAGGATGGAACACGTGCTCTAGATACTGCCTGGTGGGTTGGGAAGGAGAGCTCAAGACAAATGTTGGGATAACAAAGAACCAAATGTAGATAGAATAAAACAATTCATTGTTCATTTAAATGAAAAAATGCCCTAAAAGTTGGCTTATTTAGCAGATATTTTTGAGACTGAGCATCTTAAAGAGCTGCTGCAAGGTAAAGGAGTGACTGTCACATACAAGTATGTCAAGAGTTTGGCAAATGAAAATGAAGTTTGACACTTTGAGAGGCTGAAGCAGGAAGATGGAGTTCAAGAGTTCTGCCAGCCTGGGCTATATCAAGAGTCTGTTTCAAAAGATGAGAAGGAGGAGGAGGAGGTGGAAGAGGAAGAGGAGGAGAAGTGAAAATTGAATACAGAGAATTTATCTCAGGGACTGGAATATGTTGTTCTTATTGGAAGTTACATGTGCAGCCATACCACCGTGGCATCCAATCCTGTCAGATTTGGGAAGCTAAGCAGGATCCGGCCTGGTTAATACTTGGATAGGAGACCACCTGGGAACACCAGGTCCTGTAGGCTAGGGAGAAAGACAGAGCAGCCTCCTCCCAAAAACCAATCAGCCATTGAAAACCCTATAAATAGCAGAGAAGCACTGGCAATAGCGTTTCACCTCTTCTGCTTAGGATTGCTATGAGTGGGCACCAACTCAATGGCACCTAATGACAACAAATTGGAAGTTACAAGGAAAAAGTAAAATTAAGAACAGTATCACAGCCGGGCGTGGTGGCACATGCCTGTAATCCTAGCGGCTCGGGAGGTAGAGGCAGGAGGATTGCAAGTTTGAGATCAGAGGCAGTCTGTGTAATTTAGCGAGACCCTGTCTCAAAAAGTAAAAAAATGGGCTGAGGTTGCAGCTCAGTGGTCCAGCACTTGCCGAGCATGCAAGTGTGAGGCCCTGGGTTCAACCCCCAGTACCAAAAAAACAAAAACAAAAACAAAACAAAACAAAAAAACAGTATCACTGGTATCATTAGGCATGCTTCTTTCTTGAGGAAGTCTTATGTTGTCTACTTCTCAGACATAAAAACCTCTGAGCAGAGAGTCACAGAGCAGAGAATTGAGAGGCTTTTCTCATCAGCGAGAAAAGATACATGATGAAATTTCTACCAGGAGTGCCTGGAAATTCTGCACCTGCTGAACCTTTGGCTGTGTTCACTCTATGATTATTCTAATAGGGCTTCTACAGAGTTCTGAGTGTGAAATCTGTTTGCTTCCGTCCCACCTATTTATGGGCCTGGGTTCCCAAAACAGTGTCATACTGACTTCTCGTTTCCTGCTCTGCATGTAAATAGCTTAGAAGTTGCAACTGCATCCTAACAAGTTGAAAGCTAAACAAACTGAAAAACCAATAACTTTTGTGGAATCTGTAAGAGAAGTGAGGTCATAGGACAAACTGCTGCCCCCAGAACTGGGGAAATGACAGGAGAGTACAGAGAGTCACAACATATCAGAGTAGAAACCCATGAGTAGCTGCCTCCACAGGCCCTATGGCCAGGCCAGGGACACCTGAACTGTTAACCGATGAATTGCTGGAGCCTCGATGTGGGCAAGTCTGAGAGTTAAAAGTCCCAAGAAGACCCAGCCATTGGGGAACCCCATGCTTTTATGAGCTTTAACCCCAGGAGCTCATCCAGGTTCTCACAGCAAATGTCAGAGAAGAATCCCTTCATGCTTCTGCCAGGGTACAAGGAAAAGGAACCATTCTGAGCCATGTCAGAGCCCTCTGTTCTTAATAAGGCCAGCTCTCAGGAAAAACCATTCAACCTGAGCCTCTCTTGCTGGGATTTTATCAGCGCCTGACTTGCCTGGTGGTAGGGAAATACCCAACTCCAGCCTCTCTAGTCATATTGTCCCTCTGGAGATGAGGTTTGCTGAGAAAGGCTTGTGAAATTCAGTTCAGAGAGAAGCACAGGCTCACTAAAGGACTCTAGGCCATATCTTCTCCCCCTCCCCCATACCTTTCCACTACATGACTAAAGATCTACTTACAGTAGCTCCTCTCACCAGTACAACATGTCTGACTATCAAGAAGAAAATTACATAGCACACTAAAAGGCAAAAACCCCCACAATTTTAAAGAGATAGAGAAAAGATCATAAGCAGGTATGGGAAGGATATTGGAATTACCAGGTCAGTAATTGTTTTATTTTTAATTTAATTTGATTTTTTTGAGACAGGTTCTCACTGTATAGTCCAGACTGACTTCAAACTCACAATCCTGCCTCAGCCTCCCAAGTCCTAGGATTATGAGTGTGCACCACCATACTCAGATCAGCACTTTAAAACAATGATTAATTTGTTGTTGGTTTTAGTGACAGTGTAGACAGCACGCAAAAACAGAAGGGTGATGTAAACAGAGATTAAAATCCTAAAACCCAAAAAGAAATGCTAGAGATCAAAAACACTGAAACAGAAATGAAGAGTATCTTTCATGGGTTTGTTCATGCACTGGATACAGCTGAGTCTCTGAGCTTGAGAATGTGTCAGTAGGAACCTCCAAAACTGAAAAATCAAGAGAACCAAGACTGAAGAAAACCAGAATATCCAAGAACCATGGGACAGCTGCAAAATGTATAATATATGTGTAGTAGGAATAAAGTAAAAGAAAGTAAAAAGGAACAAAAGAAATATTTGGAAAAAAAAAAGAGAATTTCCTAAACTAGTGTCAGACACTCAACTACAGATCCAGGAAGCTCCAAGAACACCAAGCAAAATAAATGCCAAAATAAAACAAAACTAAAACTGGACATATCATATTCAAGTCACAGAGAAAGAAAAAACCCTGAAAGAAGCCAGAGGGGAAGACTCTTACAGAGAAACCAAGATAAGCATCACATTCAGCTCCTCTTCAAAACTTTGCAAGATGAGGCTGGAACAAAGTAAAGTGTTGAGAGGGAAAAAAACTCCACCAACCTAGAATTCTATGCCCTATGGAACTATCTTTCAAAAGCTAAGGAAAAATAAAAGCTTTAGAAAAAGAAAAAAAATGAGGAAATTTGTTGCCAGTAGGTGTGCTTTGTAAAAAATATTTTTAAAAGTTTGTTAGAACAGAGATAGGTCAGCAACTTGGATCTATATGAAGAACTGAAGAGCATTTGAAGAAGCAATAAGTAAAGGTAAAATAATTTTTAAATTTCTTTCCTCCTCCCTTTCCTCCCTTGTTTCCTTCCTTCTTTCCTTCCTTCCTTTTTTCCTTCCTTCCTTCCTCCTCTTCTTTCTTTTACTTTCTTCTGTAAAAAGCACATGTGCTAGCCAAGTGCTCTACCACTGAGCCTCATTCCCAGTCTCTTTTTAAGGTTTTTTTTATTTTGAGTTAAGAGTCTCACGAAGTTGCACAGGCTGTGTCTGGCCTCAAATTTGCGATTCTCCTGCCTCAGCTTCCTGAGTAACTGGGATTACAGTGTGCGCTACAGTGCCTAGTTTGATTTTTGTTTTTTGAGACAATATCTCACTGTGTAGCCTAGGCTGGCCTGGAACTTGCTCTGTAGCCCAGGCAGGTCATGAACTCACAATCTTCCTATCTTAGCCTCCTGAGTGCTGGATGTGGATTTCCATGCCCAGCTCTTACTTTTTATTTTTTTTATTCTTAATTGATCAGTTTATTCAAAATGATAATAGCAACAATATATCTGATCATGTATGCTTATGTACATATCTTGTATGTATGTGTATGCTTGTGTATGCTTATATATAAATGTAATGAATAATACAGTGATATGAGAGGGAAGAATTAGGATGATGATGATGATGACAATGATGATTTGAGACAAAGTCATGCTATATAGCCCAGGCTGGCCTTGAATTCACTGTCCGCCTGCCTCAGCACCCTAAGTCTGGGATTACAAGCCTGTACCCCTGTGCCTGCCAGGGTTACTTTATTATTATAAGGTACATACAACCCATAATATGGAATAGTGTTACTTGGAAGTGGACTTGGAACCATTGTAAATGTATATTCCAGATGTGAGGGCACCCACTAAAAAAGGCAAAACACAAACAAAATCCTTATATGCCGAGGAAAGAGATGTGCTAAGGAAGGAAAGAAAGTGATAGAACCTAAAATGCTCAATCAGCCAGTTACCATGGTGCCGATTTGTAATCCCAGTACTTCAGGAGCCAGAGACAGGAGTTTCTCGAGTTCAAGGGTAGAGGCAACCTACATAACTTAGTGAGACCCTGTTTCAAAATAAAAAGGAGATGAGGGTACAGCTAAATGATAGAGCAAAGCCCTGGGTTCAACACCCCCAGTACTGACCAAAAAAATTATAATGAATATAATTCTCAACTAGAAGTACAAAAGGCAGAAAAGTGAGTGGAAAACAAAATTAGGAACAAAGAACAAGGCCAACTATTTGTTGAAAACAGTAACAAACATGATAGATTGTTATGTCAACTATAAACAATCACTTTGAACATCAGCAATCTAAATGCACCAATTAAAAGGCAGATTGTTGAAGTGGATTAAAATACAAGCCCCACCAGGTGTGGTAGTACATACCAATAATCTCAGCACTTGCGAGGCAGAGGCAGAAAGATTATGAGTTTGAGGCCAGTCTGGGCTACATTGAATTCCAGTTCAGCCTGAGCTATATAGTGAGACCTTGTCTCAAAACAAAAAACAAAACATAAAACAACAAAAAAGCAAACAACAACAAAACAAGTGTGTATTGTATATAAGAAACCCACCTTAAATTTAAAAATATATAGAGATTAAGAGTAATATATATGCCATATTAACACTAATCAAAGGAAAGCATGATTAGCTATATTAAGTAATTTCAGAGAGAGCAGACATCAAAGGAAGAAAAATCTTCAGGGATAAAGAAGATATTATATAATGATAAGGAGGTCAATACTCAGGAAGACATAACAATCTGTTAGGTAATATGTATGTGCCTAACAACAGATTGTTAAAAATTTGTGAGGCAAAAACTGATTGAACTGCCAAGAGAAATAGATGAATCTGTATTATAGGTGGAGACTTATTTATTTATCAGAAATGGGCAGATCCAGTAGCAGAAAATCAGTAAGGACATAGTGGAACTCCACAGCACCATCAATCAACCAGGTATAATTGATACACTAACTTTATCCAATAGCAACAGAAAACAACATTCTGCTTAAGCTCACATGGAACATCCACCAAGACAGACCATGTTCTGCATCATTAAACACACCATAACAAATTTAAAAGAGTAGAAACCATACAGAGTGGGCTCTCAGATCACAATGAAATTAAACCAGAAATCAAGAATAGAAAAATAAGCCAAGTGTGGTGGTGACACCTATAATCCCAGTACTAAGAAGACTGATCCCAAATTTGAGGCCAGCCTGTGCTACAGAGTGAGACCCTATGTCAAAGAAAAAAGAAAATAAATGAAATATACCCACAACAGCACATGGATCAAAGAAGGAATCCCAAGAGAAATTAAACAATATTTTCAGCTAACTTCAACAAAATTTTTGGGATTTGGCAAAGACAGTACTTAGAGGGAAATTTCTAGTGTTGAATGCATATATTAGAAAAGAAGATAGACTAAAAATCATCTTTAATGTCCACGTTATGAAACTAGAAGAAAAGAGTAAATTAAATCCAAAGTAAACAGTAGGAAAGAAATGAAAGAAGAAGAGCAGAAGTCAATGAAATTAAAAACATCAGTAGAAAAAGTCAATGAAATAAAATGCTGGTTCTTTGAAAAGATCAATAAAATCGATAAACCTTATCTAAGCTAACTAAGAAAAAAAGGAGAGGACACTGATGACTAATATTGGACACCAAGGAAGGAGCATCACTAAGATCTCATGGGCAATCAAAGGCTAATAAAGGAATGGTATGAACAAGTCCATGAACACAAGTTTAATAATGTAGATGAGATGGACCAATTCCTTGAAAGATACAATTCACCAGAAGAAATAGACACTTTGAATAGGTCTAGCTATATTAAGGAAATTCCAAAGGGATCTGCCACTGAACTGCACCCCAGCCTCAAATTCCAAAACAGAAAATACTAGGCCCAGATGGGTTCACACATTTAGTCTGCCAATCATTTAAGAAAGAAAAAAATGTCAATTCTTTATAATCCTTTAGAAGATAAAAGAGAGCATACTTTATAACTCATTCTGTGAGGCCAGCATCACCCTTATTACCACAACCAGACAAAGACATTACAAGAAAAGAAAATTACAGACCAATGTCTCATACCTTTGAGCAGACACCCATAGACACAGGCAACAGAGCCAGCCAGAGACATAACAGCAAGTTCACCACTTCTTAGGGAAGGCTCTTCCTTCTTAGCATACCTTCCCTGGTGCTCCTTGACAGAGTTCTCCTATTCTTAAAAGCCTCCCTCAAATTTCATTGTCCTGATCACCTTTAGATCACACCATTGTAGTTTATCTCTCCCAATTTCCCATGTTTTTTGTCTGTGTTTTAGCCCTGCCTGCTGTGTTTTCTTTTAGAATCATTTCTGTGCATGCCTCTCACTCCTGCTGGTCATGGACTATGTCTTTCTCACCACTATGTTCCCCACGACCAGCACTGTGCTGTACCCCAAGGTGGGACAACAGATGGTTTAATCAATTTGAGGAATCTAGTACTTTCAAAATGCAATCAATTACATGGTACTTTCCCATGCAGCATCTTGGGCATATTGTCTGTAACATTCACCATGAAAAGTGAATACATATTGAATATTTTGAAACTCCAGCTTGAACGTATACCTTTACCACTGGTAGAGAATATGTGGTGTAATTTTGTGTAGCCATAAAATCAAGGATTATGAATGATAGATGATACAGTAAGTTTATGAACTTTATTAATCTATTACTGTGTCCTTTTCCCTTTTGTATAGTCACTTCAGCTTTCCCCCGGGCAATATGAAGTACTTCCTGCACCAGTTCCCAAGTATGCTTCCAGGTAATTAAGTACATATTAAGTTACTGTCAGTCATTTCACTTGTGCCTTTTTATTTATGTATGTTCTTACATACCAATACTTACGGCTTTTAAACCTCTTCTGTGCACCTCATATCTATATCCGCACTTTTAAATACTTAATCAGAGATAGGGAATAAGTTAACAAAGATCTTCACTTTAAAAAGTGGATTTAGAAGCCAGGCATAGTGGCACAAGCCTGTAATCCCAGTGACTTGGGAGACAGAGGCAGGAGAATCACAGGTCTGAGGCCAGAGGCAGCCTGCATAACTTAGTGAGACTCTGCCTCAATTTAAAAAATAAAAAAAAGGGGGGCTGGGGTGCAGTTCAGTGGCAGATCCCTTGCAAAGTATGCACAAGGCCCTGGGTTCCAACTCCCCAGTACCACACACACACACAGTGAATTTAGAAAGCTATTTTCTTTGTACCTGGGTGTAATGGCACATGCCTATAATCCAGCACTTGGGAGGCTGAAGCAAGAGGATTCCTTCAAGTTCAAGGCTTCAAGGCCAGTTTTGGCTACATGGTGTTCCAGGCTAGCCTGGGTGGCAGAGTGAGATTCTATCTCAAAGAGCCAAACAAACCAAACAAAACAACAAATATTTTTTCTTTTCTTTTTTAATATAGGAGCTTTGTGTTTCGTTCTGGAGTTCAGAGATTCCCAACAACGTACTTCATTCCTGTGAGTATAATGCAGACAGTTAATTCATGTTGAAATTGATGCTTGGAATATACAGTGCACTGGGTGCCAAGGCACACACCTATCATCTCAGCAGCTCTGGAGGCTGAAGCAGGAGGATTGTGAGTTTGAGGCTAGGGGCAGCCTATAAAACTTAATGAAACCCTGTCTCAAAATTTTTTTAAAAAACTTTAAAAAGAAAAGGGAGGGGGAACAGGGGGTGCAACTCAGTGGGAGAGAACTTGTCTAACATGTATAAGGTCCTAGATTCAACCCCTAGAACTGCAAAGAAATAAAAATAAAACCCAAAACATATATGATGCCTTTTAATATATTAACATTTTGCTTTTCATAAGTTATGAATGATTAATGCAATTGATATAAGATACACTTAAAGTATATCTGAAGATATACTAGGAATTTCAGTGTAAATAATCTATTTGTGGCAGGTTATAGAAGAAAATATCTTGCTCTTTAACTTTTTTTTAAGTTCAAGAGATTTGCTTTACAACATGGTGACTGTTAATAACAATGCTATTGAAAACCACCAAGAGAACAGACTTTATGTGTTCTCACACAAAGAATGATAACTGAGGCAATAAATGTGTTAATTAACTTGATTTACTCATTCCTCAATGTATACATGATACATATATTACAGTTTTTATCTATCAACGTAAAAAGTTATTTTTTAAAAAAAAATGCTGTTCTTTATCAATGGCAGTGTCTGACCATCAGACTGGGAAAAATGATCAAACACGCTTTCCTAAAATACTTTTATTATCACCAAAACAATACCCATCTGTGGATAAATCTCCATTCATATAAGCCCTTCCCCTACCCTCCAATATTTATATTACAAGCTTTATGCCACTATTCAGTGAATAAAACATTTTAATTTTGCTCCCTTTCTAGCCATTAATATAATTAAATTTCCTTGAACTTTTCATTTTCTTGGAGTTAATTACTGTTTTAATTTTGATTTACTCAGTTTGTTAAGGACCCCAACTTCTTAAGACTGCTAAGAGTTCTTCCCAGTAATGGTCAAGTGCATCAGATAGTCCATAAATTGCTTTTATCTTTTTTTTCTCTGGAGATATCCCTCCTGGAACATTCTGTCCCCCTCTTGTGATCTAAGGTGGATGCTTTCCAGTTTGATGTATAGTGGTCCTGGGACATTCCTTCACATTCTTCTTGGATATTTCTTTGTATATGCCACCATTTTGGTATAGCATATCCTCCAATAGTTCCCTTACCTCTGAGGAAACATGGTGGTGGCTCCTTTTCTGATGCTTCACATCTGAAGGATATAGTCATCTCTTGTTGGCTACTGTCTCTTTTCTTGGCTCTTTGTGTTTATGTTTGTATAGGTCGATGTTGGGAAGGGACATTATACCTTTTTTATTTGATGGGAGAGGCATGGAGGTAAATCAGGTATTCAGTTTGCTTTGGCAGCAGTGGAGACCCTGAGTCTGCCTCCCAATTGATTAATACTGAAATACATGCTTTCAATGAATTCTGTGTGTTAATACTGACTTGTTTACTGTTAGTAAAGAGCAATGTGGGGTTTAGCTTAGTTGGTAGAGTGCTACTCTGTGCTCTCTGAGGCCCTGGGTTTGATCCCCAGCACTACAAAAATGGGAGAAGGACCTGGCAGCCCACTCCCAAAACAATCCCGAAATAATCAGCCATTGAAAATCCTATGAAAAGCAGAGAAGCACTGACATAGTGCCGGCAGAGTATTTTGTTCTGTTGTACATAGAGTTGCTATGAGTTGGACCAGACTCTGACGGCGCCTAAAAACACATCAATAGTGAAGAGCAACTCAATGAAACATTTTCTTTCGATTCAGGTAGGCATCCTGTAGGACAAGCAGCTGGTATGTGAAATAGCCCAAGGCAGTTGATTCTGATACTTGTCAATATTCTACAATTTTGCTTTTATGAAGGTGTTTGGAGGCCCTTACTCTGCCATTCTCTCTGATACCATCTTATCTACTCCATTTTATAAATAAAAGTGATTCACTGATTTGGAACATCTTGTCCTTCAAAAAAGTGAAGACAATACTTTCATGGAAAGTGTTCCAAGGCAAAGAATTAGCCCAGGGCCATGATTCATGTCTCTCCTAAACATGCATTCCCAGAGCAGATATGTGAGTTTGGTTTAGATCTGTAAACTTGCAAACGGCAGAAAGCCAACTCTTTTGATCCCAGCCATGAGAGACAATGGCCTGCAGTTTGAGTATGGTGAAGGAGCAATGCGCTTGCTGGGAGAACTTGTCTTAAGCCTTCTTGTGATAAATCCACTAATACTTATAAATAGGCCATTATAATGTACCATGCAGCTTTTATCTGAAAAACTCATTTGGTTGGGTTTATCATTTGGTTGAACTGTTCTAGAAATTAACATCACAGACATGCAACTGTTGGAGACTCTTAGAACTGAAAAAAACTTCAAAAATTAAGTACTCTATTAGGGCCAGTGTGGACAATGATTTTGACTACTATTTACTCTGAGTTTTCTGATGCCAGACACAATGCCTAGCATCGATTATTTCATTTAATCCTTATAACATGATGAGGTACTATTTACTTATCATCTTTATTTGGTAGGTCAGGAAATGGAAATTAATTGCCTGAGTTCAGACACTTATTAAGAGACAGAATGAGGACTTAGACCCAATCCATAGTGACCTTAAAACCTGGACTCTAAGTTGTCTTGCTCAGGAACTGAGCATGATCAAACACCTTGCTTAATGTCTTCAAGGAAAGCCAGCTGGCTGCCATTGTGCTCCTTTGTCCCTTACAACTAAAGAGAGGCTAAGAACTTGGGAAGGCAAAGAGTGGCTCAGTGTTCAAAACAAGGGATTAATTAAAATTTTATATAAAACAACTGGGGCCTACCCCCTCCCTTCATGTGGAATGCTGGCCATTGAACATTTGCCCCTTGAGCAAAAGATTGATGGAGTTGGCACAGTGGCACATATCTATAGTCCCAGCCACTTGGGAAGCTGAGAAAGGAAGATTGAGGCCAGCCTAGGCAACATAGTAAGAACCCATCTTTAAAAAAGAAAAAGAAAAGAGAAGAAAAGAAAAAGGAAAGAGAGAGAGAGAGAGAGAGAGAGAGAGAGAGAGAGAGAGAGAGAGAGAGAGAGGAGAGATAAGAAGGAGGAGGAGGGAGTGGGGGAAGGAAAGGGGGAAGAGGAGAGGAGATTGATGGAGTTAATGCCCTGGAAAATCTTAGCCCAGAGGAAAGAGAACCACATTCTGATACTTAGCGTACCCCAGGAAGAATACTGGCTTGCCATTCAGTTGTCTCATTTCAACATATCCCAACCATATACCAGAGCTTCCACAGGCACAAAGAAAAACCTCTAAGATGAACAAGAGATAAAGACAGAGGGTGGAAACCTGGTTGAAAATGAAATTCAGTGAATAAAAGGGGAAGATTTTTTAAAAATGTAATTGGTGTCCACAGAGAGGTGATAAATAAAAAAACTTTCAATTTAGGGTTCTATGTTCAATCAAACTATCAATCAATTGTGAAACCAAAATAAAAACATTTTCAAACATGCAAAAATGTATAAAAATTACCTCCCAAGTATCCTTTTAAAAGATACTGTGAGTGACAAAATACACCAAAACAAGGGAATAAATCCAGTAAAAGGAAGGCATGGAATCCAAGAGAAAATTGATCCATCTGGGACAGTGTGAAGAGATGTCCCACGCTGGCCACTGTGCAGCAGACTGAGAAACCAGTCCATAGTGAGAAAGAGAACTCCAGAAGGACTATTTTTAAGGAAAAAAGGACTCAAGAGCAGCTGATAACACCGGGGGAAAATAAGAAAATGTGTATAGCAAAATGTGCAAGTGAAAAAGTAATGCACTTATGAGCTTCAGGTAAAACAAAAAACTATACAAGAAAAGAAATCATATTACAAAACTTGCCTCTGCAATGAATAATATTTAGTAAACAGTGATTTAAAATACTGGTTTGAGTAGATGAACGGAGGAGTGGTGGTAGAGCAAGAGAGAATTATTCTCATTTCAGGAAGCAGTCAATAGATAATTTCTAAAATATAAATTAGAAAACAATATTAGGAATATACTACTGAGTAATAAGATAACTGCCAGAAGAACTGCTAAGAATTAAAAATAGTTATTTTAGAATCTCTAAAGAGACAAGTGTAAAAGATGTTCCTAAGAGTGCTAGTTGTGTGAATGCATCAATGAAGTGTTATTCTGGTGAAATATTATGTTCACCATTCTGTGCTGCATGTTATATACTCTTAGAAAAAAGTTGTTTTAGCTGGGCACAGTGGTTGTTGTTGTTAGGTGCCGTCGAGTTGCGTCTGACTCATAGCAGATCAAAACACTTCCCGATTCTGTGCCAGGCAAACGATCTTATTTATGTTTAAGCCCATTGTTGCAGACACTGTGTCAATCCATCTGGTGGAGGGTTTTCCTCCATTGCGTTGACCTGCCACTCTCCCAAACATGATGTCCTTCTCCAGGGATTGATCTCTCCTGACTACATGGGCACAGTGGTACATGCCTGTAATTACAGTGATTTGGGATGCAGAGCCAGGAGGAACACAAGTTCAAGGCCAGAGGCAGTCTGCATAACTCAGTGAGACTCTGACTCAAAATAAAAAATAAATAAATGGGCTAGGGGAGCAGCCCAGTGGTAGAGCACTTGCAAAATATATGTAAGGCCCTGGGTTCAACCCCCAAGTACCACACACACACAAAAAGTGTCTTAGGGAATGAAATTGGAGAAGGGTGGGACTAGATTTCTGTATTTCTTATGTATTTATTTATTTGCAGTCCTGGGGCATTGAACCCAGTGCCTTGTACATACTTTACAAGTGCTCTACTACTGAGCTGCACCTGCAACTCTTTTTAAATTTTTTTATCTTGAGACAAGGTCTCAATAAATTATGTGGGCTGCCTTTGGCCTTGAACTTGCGTTGCTCCTGCCTCTGCCTCTAAAGTTGTTGAGATTACAGGTATGTGCCACCTGTACCTGGCCTCTGTTTTTCATTATAAGCATTTTCTTTTCTTTTCTTTTCTTTTCTTTTCTTTTCTTTTTTTTTTTTTTTTGAGGTACTCAGCATTGAACCCAGGGCCTCACGCTTGCGTGCTCTGCAAGTGCTGGACCACTGATCTGCACCCTCAGCCCATTTTTTTACTTTTTTTTTTTTTTTTTTTTTTTTGAGACAAGGTCTTGCTAAACTACACAGATTGCCTCTGATCTCAAACTTGCGATCCTCCCGCCTCCGCCTCCCGAGCCGCTGGGATTACTGGCATGCGCCACCGCTCCTGGTGCTACCAATTGTTTTATCTAGCTGTATTTTTCTATTAATTTAATGAAAGTCTTAAAAATTAAGTAAAAATATATAAAAAATGTAAAAGTTAATAAAAATTTAGAAAATTTGGAAAATACAGAAAATTACATTTAAAAAACTTCTCAGGCCAGGCATGGTGTTGCACACCTGTAGTCCCAGCACTTTGGAGCCTGAGGAGAATCAACATGTGTTAGAGGCCAGTCTGGTCTACATAGCTAGTTCCAATCCATCCTGGGCTACACAGCAAGACCCTGTCCCCAAAAATCAAGCCAAACCAAGACAACAAGCCAAGAAAAAACTGCTCATTACTCATACACAATCAATAGTGTTAATTTTCTTCCTTTTTTCTTGCAGTTTTAAATACATAGCTCTGATCATGGTGCACTACAATTTTATATCCCCTTTTTACTTAGCATATCTTTTATGTATTAAAAATCCTTTTAAATATTATTATTATTTTGTTCTTTGGAGGTAGGGTCTCACATTGTAACCCAGGCTGGCCTGGAACTCACGATTCTCCTGCTTCAGCCTCCCAAGTGCTGGGATTACAGGTATGCAAACCTATGCCCAGCTTTTAAACTTTATTTTTACTGGAAAAATAATCAAGTTACTGCATCATAATTTTTTCCATCATTCTCCTGTTGATACATAGGAATGTTCATTATCCAAGTATAAGTTAGTAAACAAAAAGACTTATTAAGATGAACCTAGTTTGTTTGTTTATTTATTTATTTATTTATTTTTTCTGTGGTACTGGGGGTTGATCCCGGGGTCTCATGCCTGCATGCTTTGCAAGTGCTGGACCACTGAGCTGCACCCCCAGCCCTTTTATTTTTTTTTTTCCTTACTTCCTGAGACAGGGTCTCGATAAGTTACATAGACTTCCTCTGGTCTCGAACTTGCAATCTTCCTGGCTCTGCCTTCCAAACCGCTGGGATTACAGATGTGCGCCACCATGCCCAGCTGACCTAGTTTATTTTTTGCATTACTTGGGGGCTGAACCCAGGGCCTTGCACATAACTTTGCAAATGTTCTACCACTGGGCTGCACCTCCAGCTCATTATTTGTTTATTTATATTTTTATTTTTGAGTCAGGCTTTTGCTAAGTTATGCAGGCTGCCTCTGGCCCAGAACCTGCACTCTTCCTGTCTCTGCCTCCCGAGTTGCTGAAATTACAGATGTGCACCACTGTGCCCAGCTGAACCCATTTTAAATAGAATAACAATTTCAAAGTAGTCAATTAAGTTTGTATTAAACTTAAAATTAAACTAAAAATTATAAACATACTTCATAATTACAACCGTATACTAACTCTTAGGTTAAGAAAAAATGAATTGAAGCCAAGCACTATGGCACAAACCTGCAATCCCAGCAACTCAGGAGGCCGCAGCAGGTGGATCATGAGTTTGAGGCCAGAGGCAGCCTGCACAGTTTATTGAGATCCTGTCTCAAAATAAAAAGTAAAAATGGGGGCTGGAGTGCAGCTCAGTGGTAGAGGCTGTGGGTTCAATACCCCTTAGTCTACCAAGGGGGAAAAGAAAAGAATTGTGTTAATGTTTTTTTTTTTTTTTTTTGACAGTGTTTTGTGATAGTATAGTGACATCTTTCACTTTATATTTGACATTCTAATGAAATTGCAGAAGACAAATTTTAGGAAAAATAACCAAAGCTTCCTTGGTTTTCCCAAGAGCATCTATTAATATGTTAATATTTCATATTGTTCTTTTCTGAAGCACCAGTAGTATCACAATCCTTGTCTCTCTTCTCTTTTTTGTTAAGTAATCTAACTTTGCTAGGTCCTCTTTGGTCAGCTGAAGGTTTTTCTTATGATTTAGGTACTTCACCACTTTTTGGTAGAGCGCTGCGCTGCAGTCTCTGAGGTCCCGAGTTCAATTCCCAGCACAGCAAAAATGGGAGAAGGGCCTGGCAAATCACTCCCAAGGTAATCCCAAAACAGTCAGCCATTGAAAACCCTATGAGGGTCGCTATAAGTCGGATATCAACTTGACAGCACCTAACAACAACAACAACCACTTTCATCAACTTTGTGAAAACCTGCATTTTGGAATAAAATTTTCATTTTCACTTTGAAGTGGATTTTTATTTTATTTGCAGTGCATTGTTTGGTATCATTTAAAAATGAGAGAGAGTGCTAGGGATGTAGAGGGCTTACCCAGCCACGTGCAAGGCCCTGGGTTTGATTCTCAGAACTGCAAAGCATTGAGGTGGGAGGAGAAAGAAACTGACTCACAAAGACACCATTCTGTCTGCAAAGATGGATGCTAGTGTTACCAAGAAGAGAGATTTGAGCAGGATGTAATTTTATAAGTGGTCAGTTTATTGGAGAATTCTTTGTGTTATGACAACTTTTGCTTATAAACATAACTTTGTTATACAAGGACTTTGGTACTGAATACTCAAATGAAAAAACTAATATTGTGAGAAGCCTCAATGCATAAGTCTTAAATTTAGGAACCATTTTTATTACATTTACTAGATAGAGGTTCTTGACACATATTGTGCCAGCAATGAAGAGAGTGTCATTTCTCTAAATCTGTATAATATAATCTTGTTTATTGTTTTTTTTTAAATGTTTGTTAATCTGGCAGTAAAAGTGAGTATCTGTTATTTTAAGATATTTAATTGATCTGAAGCTCCAAATTCTAATTATTTAACTAGTTACTTTTGATCCTCTCTCTATTTCTAATAAAGGGTCTTTGCCCTCTTTCTTATTAAGTGGAATTTTAGTAGTCTTTTGTGGTTATTGTTGATTTGTATAAATTCTATAGTAAGGGGATATTAACATTTGTATTTGCTGAAGTTTTTCAGGGTTTTTTGCCTTTTACTTTTTTTGTTTTATTTATACAGAAAGTTAAAATGTAAAATGTTTATGTCATCAAATTAGGTATTTGTCATCACCTTCTGGAATGTAAGTCCCATGAAAGAAGTGACTGTGCCTGACTTATTTATGAATACTCAGCACTTCATACTGTGCTCAAATGTTGAATGAATAAATGAAATGTGTGTATGTTTACCTTTTTAAATTTTTTCCCGCCACTTAACAATTTTTCCTCTAGAGGTATGATGTTCACTTTAATTTCCTTCTAATTTATAACCTGGATTTTAAAAACTTTTAACTCTAATTCTCTTGAAGTGTGTTTTGTATTTGGTTGCATGGTAAGGTCCGGGTGTCATTTGAGCTCTGTTGACTTAGGACAGGTTGCCTCTTTATTGGTGTATGTGAAACCTGCAATCACCATAAATCTGACCTCTAGATCTGGTACAATAAAGCACAGAACTACGGACCTTCACCAGGTTCCTCTTTCCCCTTTTAAGGGCAGAGATAGTTATAAAAGATACATACAGGTGCCTATCTCTCCTCCTCTCTTTCTGTAATCTGTGAGAAGGAGCTCATTGATGTTTGTTAATCAGTTATCCATTATACTCTCAAAGAGCAATTTATTATAAATGATGTGATTACATGAAGTCAGCATACATCACTATATAGTTTTCTAGTTATGAAAATTACATTAAGATAGATGCTACGGCCCATGCCTATAATCTCAGCAACTCAAGAGGCTGAGGCAGGAGAGTCATGAGTTCAAGACCAGAAATAGCCTGCACAATTTAGTGAGATCCTGTCTCAAAATAAAAAAGGGGAGTAGTGCTTTTATTCATTCTACTATGTTGGTTATTTCCTTTGTCTTCTCTTGCCTTCATAATTTCTCAAAATATAATTTTTGAAAGCAAAAGTAGACAGTATCTTGTTAGTGGAAACAAATCTTACAATGTCAAATGAACATGGATTTCTTTTATTTGATGTCAAAAGTACTTCAAGGTGTTTCTGTATTTCTTAAAACCTGACAGCCCTATAAAGAGGAAAGGAGTCGAAAAACCAGAAAGATACAAATGATCTTTATGTGTTGTCTGCTTTGGTCACATTTAGTAGAAAGAGTCCTGAGAGTAGGTATCAGACCTGTGGCATATACTATGCATTAATATTACCATTAGGAAGGAATGGTGGATCATCCCAGCTGTTTTTGCATTTAAGGAATTAGTTCAACCAAAAACTAAGCTGGCATTTTGAAATTTTACAGGGAGCAGAAAAATATTTAATAAACATGGTCAGATCAAATAAAGCAGAAAATTGATTTCTGCTTGAATGAAATCTAGAAATTAAGCTGATTAAAGCAGGTCTTGTCTCAGTCTCCTCAAACAAGAATTTTTAGAAAGTATAACATTGCAAATATAGCTAAAGATACACTAGAATTTTTAAGAAAAATAATTATCTTTTTTTCTTCTTAAAATAAAAACCTGTGCAACTTTTCCAATGGCATTAACATCAGCAGTCATGTTTCCCTGACCAGCTGTGAGTATGAACCATTTCCTGAGCTTCTTTCTTATAATAGTATCTTGACTGGGAACAGGAAAAAAAAAATGCAATAAGGCTTTTTTCTACTGCAAGTGACAGAAACCCATCCCAAATTAGCTTAAGCAAAAAATAAAAACAAAGATTGGGTGGTGTCTTAGTCTGTTTTCTTTTGTTGATAGCTAAATACTACAGAGTAAGTTATAAATTAAAAAAAAAAAAAAAAAAGTCTTCCTCCTGCTCATGATGCTGAAGGTTGGGAGGTTCAGGATTGGGTGGCTGCATCTGGTGAGTTTCTTCTTGCTAATGGGGGCTTTCTGTGGTCCTCAGGTGGCCCAGGACTTCACATGGTGAGAAGGTTCTAGCTCAGGTGTTTCCTTTTCTTACCAAGCCTCAGTCCTTTTGGAGTAGGAGTCCTTTCTTATGGCCTCATTTAACCTTAGTCACTTCTCAAAGGTTCCACTTCCAAATCTTCCAAATGCTATAGTCAGATTAAATTTCCATCCTCCTAATCCCTCGCAGTGGGGATTAAATCTCAACATGAGTTTCCAAAGGGACATTCAAACCATAGCAGGAAGGATTTTTGGTGCACAGTAACCAGAGTAGCACTTGTCTGTTCTTTTATCTTTCTCCATCTTTTTGACCTGCTGTTCATGAACTGGGCAAGATCACCAGCAAGAGCCCCACACCCACCCTGCCTGCTTAGCTAGGGGAGTGCCGAAAAGGCAGGCTCCTCTGATTGGGCAGGTTAGGGTCATGTGCCTGCCTGTCAACCAATCGCCAGTGGTCAAGAAATAAGAGGCTCTGTGGTCAGACTGGTTGCCTGTGTAAACACACATCATGGTGGGAGAGACTCCATCCATCCCACTCTAGCGAAGAGAATGAGGCTAGTTATATGAATAGGGAAGGGATGCCAAGAGGAAAAGCACAGCCACTGCCAGTCTGAAAAAAAAAAGAGGGAGGTGTATTTGCTGTATTAGAGGACAGGAATCTACAGGTGCAAGAAGCATGATAACAGGAAGGTGGCCTTCCAGATTCTCTTTCTTGATGTCCTTCGTTCCCTTCACCTTCACTTGTCTGAAGTTGCTTCTTAGCTAAGCATAGGGGAGATGCACACAGGGACTCCCAGTCCTGCCTCTGCTGGTGCGGAGCACGAGCTGCCTGGGGCTTAGCCCAAGGGCTGCAACTGTTGGACAAGGAGGTTGTTGAGGGCAGTTGCCAGCCCAGGATCCTAAGTTCCCAGCCAGAAGTATTGCCTCAGACCTGTCCTGCTGCTGGGGTCTCCTAAAAAACAGGGTGGGGCTGTGAGCACCCAATAGCAATTCTGAGTTACAGGGGTCCCTGGAACGTGTGTCCCTAGAAAGCCTGGCCCTTTAGGGTGGCCCTTGTCCACGTAGCAGTGTAACTGCCCAGACCATCACTTCCTCTCTGCAGAAACCAAGTAAGCTTCGGAGGTGTGGTCAAGTCCTCATTTCCCAAGTATAATTAACTTTCGGCCCCTGACAGGGTTTCTTTTCCCCACCCATGAGCATGCTTGTCTCTCTTCTCTAAACTTATAGTCCAATATTTACAGAATTCTAGAATTTTCTAAGCTGGATCAGCCCTGCCACCAGCCTGTTCCTGAGTTCCCAGAGAAGCCTCTAGCTTTCTTCTGTACCCACCTCCACACAGGAGTCCATCCTCCTTGCTAGACACATCTTCTCTTTGGGGCAGTGCATTCTTGCATATTGCCTGCAGCCGTAGCATTGTGGCATTAGATCCCATCAGATCTCGGAAGCTAAGCAGGGTCGTGCCTGGTTAGTACTTGGATGGGAGACCGCCTGGGAACACCAGGTGATAGACTTGGGAGAGGGGACCCGGCAACCCACTCCCAAAAGTCAATCTGCCATTGAAAACCCTATGAATAGCAGGGAAGCACTGACAATAGCATTTAGCCTATTGTCGCTATGAGTTGGATGCCAACTTGACGGCACTTAACCACCATAACAACTTTCTTGCCTATTATACTCTCCAAATTTGGGGGAGGTCATTTTACCACTCCAGCTAATGCTGGTTATTGCTTGTGTTTTATGCATGTACATATAAACATCTGAGATCATAAATAAATTGATTTCTGACCCTTTCTCTCTTCAGTATGATTAGCTGAAAGCTGGTTTTGCCCAAGAGAAACAGGGATGCTCTTTCAAGGTTCTCTTTAGCTTTATGATTTCATAGAAAAAGAGCTTAAAACCAAGCACTACTACTTCCAGCACTGAGCAGCATGGTCTGACATAGAGGTTCTAAGTCCCTCTTCCTAACTTCACTGAGCCTCACTTTCTCACCTGGTAAATGGAGGGAATAAGGCCTCCTGCACCACACTGTCGGGAGGATCAAATGAGAGCAGGTGAGTGAAGGGACTCTGTCAGCTAGGGATGGCTGCAGGGATGGGTAGCTCTCCTGGGGAGCTTACAGTAGGCAGCAGGAGGGCATGTCTGCTGGAGCAGGGTGGAGAGAAGCCCAGAAGGCCAGCATCTGCAGGGCTTCTCACCTCCACCTGCAGGCAAATGAGAGGGCTTCACATTGACAGGCTCACAGGGACTGGAAAAGTCAATCAAAATCGTGAAAACCTTTTTCAGTGTTATTTCACATGTAAAAGGCAACAAGGTATCTGTTGACAAAGTTGAATGTTAGGTCCCTGGCTGTATTTTTTGACAGGAGCCTATGCAAAT